>CAUYON010153151.1:0-38548 GCA_963573935.1 Arctocebus calabarensis | reverse complement strand
TGGGTTCCTTGGCCAGGAAATGAATGAACACAGTTCCTTCCGCAGGGGCAAGGTGAATGAATGTATCAATGAATGAACACAGTCCATTCATGGAATTGAGGCCTAGGAAATTCACATGAAATTGACCTAGGCATCGGAAATGGGGGTTCAGTTTTTAGTCCTAAGTGTAAAGTGAAGGAGACACCAAGGTGCAGGTGTCTCCTCGGCAGTTGTCCGGCCTTTTTGGCTATTGGAGTCTCCGGTGGGAGGTTGGAGGTCCCCCCCCTTGCCTATCATACAGCCCACTGGTTCCTCACCCGCGCTGCCCCCGCACGGACACCGGCAAGGTGGAGGCGGCAGGTCTGCCAGCTCCGCTGAGCTGGCCAGGGTGCCAAATGTCCTGTATCGCTGAGAGCAGTGATGCCACAGCACTCTATCCAGGGTGACAGCCTGAGGCTCTGTCTCACAAAAAAAACAAAACAAAACAAAAAACAATTTTAATTAGTTGACTATACAGAAAAACTTCTCTAACTTGACCACCCAAGGGACTATAACGAACCGGTCAACATGAAGAGGTGGTCAACACAAGGAACTGGGCCTGGTGTACTGATACATACATGTGGTGCATGTCCGGTCTATGGAGATTATGAGGTCAATGTAAGGAGATTCTCAACCGAGAATTGTCAACTGAGCAACAGGTGCTGAGCCTCCATCCATAATTTAAATCATGGAAGAAGTTTCTACCAAATAAAAAAGAAACTTTGAGGCTCGGCGCCTGTGGCTCAACGGGCTAAAGCGCCAGTCACGTACACCTGAGCTGGCGGGTTCGAATCCAGCCTGGCCCGCCAAACAACAATGACAGCTGCAACCAAAAAATGGCCGGGCGTTGTGGTGGGTGCCTGTAGTCCCAGCTACCTGGGAGGTGGAGGCAGGAGAATCGCTTGAGCCCAGGAATTGGAGGTTGCTGTGAGCTGTGATGCCACAGCACTCTACCCAGGGTGACAGCTTGAGGCTCTGTCTCAAAAAAAAAAAAAAAGAAAGAAACTTTGAGGGCGGTGCCTGTGGCTCAAAGGAGTAGGGTGCTGGCCCTATACGCCAGAGGTGGCGGTTCAAACCCAGCCCTGGCCAAAAACTGCAAAAAAAAAAAAAAAAAAGAAACTTTGAGGTTGGACATGGTGGTTTATGCCTATAATCCTAGCACTTCGGGAGGCTGCAGTGGGAATATCATTTGAGCACAGGATTTTGGTAGCAACTTGGGCAACATAGTAAGACTCCATCTCTACAAATAGTTAAAAAAAAAAAATTAGCCAGGTGTAGAGGTGTGCACCTGTATTTATTTCCAGGTATTTGACAGGCTGAAGCAGAAAGATTGTTTGAGCCCAGAAGTTTGAAGTTTCAGTGAGCTATGATGATGCCACTGCCACTCTAGGTTAGTCAATGGAGTGAGACGCTGTCAAAAAAAAAGAAACCTTGGTAGGGGTGGTGCCTGTGGCTCAGTGGGTAGGGCACCAGCCCCATATACCAAGGGTGGCAGGTTCAAACCTGTCCCCGGCCAAACTGAAAAAATAGCTGGGCATTGTGGCGGGTGCCTGTAGTCCCAGCTACTCTAGAGGCTGAGGAAAGAGAATTGCCTAAGCCCGGGAAGTTGGAGGTTGCTGTGAGCTGTGACGCCACGGTGCTCTACCAAGGGGGAGAAAGTGAGACCCTATCTCACAAAAATAAAAAACAAAAAGGAAACCTTGATGGCTCGGTGCCTGTAGCGCAACGGGCTAAGGCGCCAGCCACGTACACCTGAGCTGGTGGGTTCAAATCCAGCCCAAGCCTACCAAACAACAATGACGGCTGCAATAAAAAAAAAAAAATGGCCAGGCGTTGTGGCGGGCGCCTGTAGTCCCAGCTACTTGGGAGGCGAAGGCAAGAGACTCGCTTGAGCCCAGGAGCTGGAGGTTGCTGTGAGCTGTGACGCCAAGGCACTCTATCCAGGGTGACAGCTTGAGCCTCTGTCTCAAAAAAAAAAAAGGAAACCTTGGTAGATTGTTTGTGTGGGTGTGTGGCCGCTTGTTCTTTTTGCCATTTCATTCACCCCTGTTTTATAAGGCAAATATTTTAATTACAATGACTGCATATTTATAAATATATATATATATATATATATATTTTCTTTTTGTCCAGACAGAGTTTTACTCTATCGCCCTCGGTAGAGTGCTGTGGTGTCACAGCTGACAGCAACCTCCAACTCCTGGGCTTAGGCGATTCTCTTGCCTCAGCCTCCAGAGTAGCTGGGACTACAGGCGCCCGCCACAATGCCCAGCTATATAAATATTTTAAGGATGTTTATTTGACATTAAAGTAAAATGCAATTTATAACATCAATGTAAGAATTTAATTCTTTACATGGATTCAAAGGGTTTACTAATCAAAAATTATAACACAATAGAAGCAACTGAACAATTGAAATCTAACAATTAGAGATCAGCTAATTACATGATACCACGTTCACTATCTCAACAGAATGCTAAGCAGCCATTGCAAATGAGAATCATGGACACAATGTCGCAACATGAAAAACCACTCTTGCTATGTCCTGTGAAAAAGCAGAACTAGAAATTTCATATGCCATAGGATTGTTTAACATAATGCCTACCACCCAGGAAGTAGTCATTAAATGTCAGATACTATTACCAATTAGTTGTGCAAAAATTCTATGAATTATACTTTCAAAATAAATATTTAAAAATTTGTATCTTGGGGGCTTGTGCCTCAGTGAGTAGGGTGCCGGCCCCATATACCAAGGGTGGGGGTTCAAACCTGGCCCCGGCCAAACTGCAACAACAAAAAAAGTAGCCCACATACACCGGGGCTGGCAGATTAGAACCTGGCCCAGGACTGGTAAACAACAATGACAACAACAACAACAGAATAGCCAGGTGTTGTGACGGGTGCTAGCTAGTTAGCAGGCTGAGGCAAGAGAATCACTTTAGCCCAAGAGTTTGAGGTTACTATGAGCTGTGATGCCACAGTACTCTGCCCAGGGTGAGATAGTCAGACTCTGTCCCAAAAAGAAAAAAAAATTTTTTGATAATAATGCAAAACTAACTACCTGGTACAAAAATGAAATTAAAAAATGGACAAAGGGACAGTGCCTGTGGCTCAGCAAGTAGGCCGCTGGCCCCATATACCAACGGTGGCGGGTTCGAACCCGGCCCCAGCCAAACTGCATCAAAAAATAGCCGGGTATTGTGGTGGGCGCCTGTAGTCCCAGCTACTCAGGAGGCTGAGGCAAGAGAATCGTTCAAGCCCAAGAGCTAGAAGTTGCTGTGAGCTGTGACTCAAAGGCACTCTACCGAGGGTGACAAAGTAAGATTCTGTCTCTACAAAAAAAAAAAAAAAAAAATGGACAAAGGCTGGGAACAGAAAGCTCTTGTGAGTGGAAATACAAATGAGTCAAACAAATGACAAAAATGTTCAGTCTGCCTCATAATAGGAGAAAGGTAACTTATAATTAGCCTGACATATCATTTCAAATCTATCAGATTGGCAAGGTCTAAAGAGGTGGATAACATTGTATTGCAAGAGTGAATGTAGGGGAACAAGTGCTCTTCATACCTGGCTATGAGACTGTGAAACAGGAGTATTTGTGGCTAGCAATTTGGCAATATTTAAATTTAAAATAGATGTGACCTTATCCCACTAATTCCACTTCTAGGAATTTACCCTATAATCTACTTAAATGTATGCAAAATAATGTGAAAATATTTACTTATCACAGCATTGGAGTAACACCAAATGATGGGAAATGATCTAAATGGTCCCTAATAGGGGATTTGTTTCAATACTCCCTACAAAAGAGAATTCTGTAGTCTTTATTATTTTTTTAATTAATTTATTTTTTTTTTTTTGAGACAGAGTCACACTATGTCGCCCTGGGTAGAGTGCTCTGGCATCATAGCTCACAGCAACCTCAAACTCTTGGGCTTAACCAAGTAGCTGGGACTACAGGTGCCTGCCACAGCACTCAGCTATTTTTTGGTTGTAGCTGTCATTGTTGTTTAGCAGGCCCAAGCTGGGTTCGAACTCCCCAGCTCTGGGGTGTGTGGCTGGCACCCTAGCTGCTGAGCTACAGGCGCTGAGTGTATTCTGTAGTCTTTTTTTTTGAGATAGAGCCTCAAGCTCTCACCCTGGGTGGAGTGCTGTGGCATCACAGCTCACAGCAACCTCCAATTCCTGGGCTCAAGCGAGTCTCTTGCCTCCGCCTCCCAAGTAGCTGGGACTACACAGGCGCCCGCCACAACGCCCAGCCATTTTTTTGGTTGCAGCCGTTGTTGTTGTTTGGCAGGCCCAGCCTGGATTTGAACCAGTCAGCTCAGGTATACGTGGCTGAAGCCCTAGCCCGTTGAGCCACAGGCGCCGAGCCGTATTCTGTAGTCTTTAAAAAGGATAGGAGGCAGAAACAAAAAATAAAAAAATAAAAAGGATAGGATGCCAGGCATAGTGGCTCATATCTGTAATTTTAACATTTTGGGAGGCCAAGGCAGGAGATTGAGACCAAGGATTTGAGACTAGCCTGAGCAATATAGTAAGACTCTGCCTCTACAAACCCCAGAAAAATTGGCCAAGCACGGTGGCTCATGCCTGTAGTCTTAGCACTATTGGGAAGCCAAGTCAGGTGGATTTCTTGACCTCAGGAGTTTGAGACCAGCCTGAGTAAGACCCTATCTCTACAAAAAAAAGAAAAGTTAACTGGGCATTGTGGCAGGTGCCTTTAGCCCTAGCTACTTGGGAGACTGAGTCAGGAGGATTGTGTGAGCCCAGGAGTTTGAGGTTGTTGTGAGCTATAATGGCACCACAACCCTCTACCGAGGGCGATGGAATAAGACTCTATCTCAAAAACAAACAAATAGGCTTGGCATATGTAGCTCAGCAGCTAGGGTGCCAGCCACATGTAGAGGAGCTGGTGGGTTCGAACCCAGACCCAGCCTGCCAAACAACGACAACTACAACAAAAAAAAATAGCCGGGCATTGTGGTGGGCGCCTATAGTCCCAGCTACTTGGGAGGCTGAGGCAAGAGAATTGCTTAAGCCCAAGAGTTTGAGGTTGCTGTGAGCTGTGATGCCACAGCACTCTACCCAGGGCTACAGCTTGAGAAAAAAAGTCTCAAAAAAAAAAAAACAACAACTTGTGACCACTTATATTATTGCAGCAGTTTTCCAATTGCAAACTAGGAACTAATAATCAAGACCTGGCTGACACAAACTTCTATCTTGCATGCGTCCTTATGTGGCAGGTATGATGGAACAGGCAGCAGTCAGCGATTTGGCATGTGACACGAGAAGCAGCAGCAACATAAATGATCTGGCCCAGGAGCAGTGAGTTCTACATCCACAGTCACACACACACACAGCCACCTTCTCTTGCGTTCATGTATAACATTCAAATCACGCTCCGGGCTTACAGGGCTTGGCAGATGACTGACCCCTTAGCCCACCTCTCTGCCATTTTCATTGTCAGCTTCCGTCAATTACCACACAGGACAGTTAGTAAAACGGTTCTTCACCTTCGGGTGGATGTCTGTTGTCCATTTGTCTAGATCGAGAGGCTTACCAGGCCTCTAATTCTGCGGGGGCATGTGAGTCCTGGAAGGATTGACAACACAATTGCTACTCTTTAATCAGCCTAGTGGACAGGGCTCATTTATTTTACTTTCTTCTTGGAATTTCTTTCTCAGGAAACTTCTAGAGTGTTAAAACAGTTAAGTCTTTTCTTTTTTGCTCTTGGAGCATTATTAGACCTGCTGGTGGGACCAGCCCTCTTTGGGGAGAGGTTTGGGACATTACATGACATTCAAGGTTTCGGAAGCCTGATGCAATTACCTTTACTCTTTTCCTCTGTCTTCTTTGGGCAAGGAAACTTGAAAGACAATCCTTTTTTTGTGGTGGTTTGTCACCTGGCTTAATTTTCTTCGCACTGGCATTTTTATGCCTGAAATCAGCACAATGAAATGTGCTGACATGTGGCCTTGCCCCCTCTCCTTGTTTGTGCAGAAAACCTGACCTGTGCAGGATGTGCAGGTGCCTGGGCTGTGACCCCAGAGACACAGCACAACACACTGTCATTTCTGTTTTATTGTTTTTTTTTGTTTTTTTTTTCAGTTCTATGGAAGGTAAGAAAATTAACAAAATAACATGGGACAATTTTGTAATGAAATCTCTGAATGTGACAGAATATTTGGCCAAAAAACACTGGCCAGTTAAAACAGCAAGCCCCGTCTCTTTGTTGATGACAAAGATAAACTCCTAATGGCAGATTCCTGTTCAACACTGACATTCAGGAAGGAGCCAGAAGCCCCCAGCAGCCAGACTTCTAGAACTTCTTCTATTTCACATTGTTGGATAATCACACATGAGTCATAATGGCTGCTGCCAAAGCAGGGTCCCCTCAAGGTCAGGACTTGACTGCAAAACTGTGGCATTGGCAAAGTTTATATTGGGTACCAACCAGCTCAATTCTCTTTTCAACTGCCCTCTCTCCCTCTCAAAACATCCCTGAGCTCTAGAAACCCATTGTTCTTACCCGGGACTGCACTACCCAGGACCCCACTTTACTCCTAGAGTCTTTGCTCTTAGAGCTGGAACGTGTGCCACTTCTCCAACTTCTCCATCTCCACCCAACACTTACCACTTAGATATACTTGATATGCTCTGGAACCAAACTGATAAACCTATACAAGTTAAGGCCTCTAGTGGAACATCTCTTGATAAACTCTGTATGGTTTTGGGATGTAGGTCCATCTCTTGATAAACTCTATATGGTCCTATGCATGGTTATGGGATGTGAGTACGTCTCTTGATAAACTCTGTATGGTTATGGGGTGTGGGCCCATCTCTTGATAAACTCTATATGGTCCTATGTATGGTTATGGGGTTGTGGGTACGTCTCTTGATAAACTCTGTATGGCTATGGGATGTGGGTCCATCTCTTGATAAACTCTATATGGTCCTATGCATGGTTATGGGATGTGAGTACATCTCTTGATAAACTCTGCATGGTTATGGGGTGTGGGCCCATCTCTTGATAAACTCTACATGGTCCTATGTATGGTTATGGGATGTGGGTACATCTTTTTATAAACTATGTATGGTACTCAGGCTTCTCCTCAGTGTGACATCCTTAGAATGTCTTTTATGCAAAAGGAATCAAAATTATGGCAGCACCTTCTTATGGAAGTTATTTGATGACAGAGCTGCTTTTAGAAACCTCTCAAAACGCTCTGGAGGCAACTCCCTACCACACTGATTTAGGCCTGGCCTTCTGCCATGTTAGGGAGACTTGACAGACCATCCTAACGGAGCTACGCCTGCAGCCCAGCCATCCTCAGCCCTTCTCCCCACAGGAGAGGAGCAGACGTCTGCAGGGAATGTTCTCCAGCACGAGGCGGCCTCCTGATGCTCCATAGAGAGGAAGCTAAAGATCCTGTGGTTTGAAGCATGTGCATTTTAGTGATTACTTTCCTTATGCCTTTATCTCATTTTGTTCATGGCAAACCTGCCCTTGTCTGTTACAGGACACAAAATGTATGTATAACTCATTTCACTGACTCTAATAAATAAAATTCTGTAAGTATTTCCCTAAATTCACTGGATAATTAGTCCTCTGTCTAATCCTCGTACTTCTATTTGAGTCCTTTTGTAAGGTGCTCTGGAACAGCCTGTCAGTAGCCCATTACCAGGGGCAGATTTTCCCGACTACTTGATTGTTTTGGATGTGGTTCTGTCGAAATACAGTGCTTTCTAATTTCTCCGTAGGTGAGGATCTTTGTTCCGTTTACTTGGCTTTAGTACTTCGTAAAGAAAGTTTATGGGTACAACATTAGTTAATTTGTAGTTATGTGAAGGATTAAAGACTAATCGAAGACTTGGATTTGGATTGCATTAGGCTCTCATAAATCAGTTATAGAAAAGGCAAATGTATTTACTTTTCACTCATTTAATTCAATATGTATTTACCAGTCGTGTTCAGGAGAGAGGAATCACACAGTGGGGGAGATTTTACATGTCGGGAAATATAATAAAAGTGAAATTGCAGTTATAAATCCCAATTCAGGGGATCTCATGTTGGTGAGAGGACATTAGAAACAAGCTAATTGGCAACGTAAGAGAGACCGAGGGTAGGAGGAAGATTTTCAAATCGATTGAGCCAGCGACTCTGAAAGCCGTATTTTCCCCCTTGCTCTCACTCTGGGAAAGGCCAAGCCCATAATGTGAAACGGCAAACAGAAATGAATCCAGGGAGTTCAGGTTTTCAGCCTGAGGCTTTGCCATAGTTCTAAATCATCCATATGGTCTCATCTTATCCTTTCCTCTTTTCTCCTTAAACCATCTGTAAAGGCAATAAAAACACCTGTCATTTTAGCATGTTGAAGAAAAGGCTTAGGAAGAAGATGGAATTCCTTTTTTTTTTAAAGAAAACTCGAGTTAGAGGATATAGAAAAATAAAAGTACAATTGCTACAAATAAAGAATACACACTTGAAAAAAAAGCAAGTTTGGTCTGTACACAACCCAAACCAAAATTTAAATGCTCAGAACTGGCAGCACAAGAGAAAAGCTCTGTCCAGAGTTAATACCGTGGCCATCTGAATGACCCCAGGAGATTGTGCCAAAGAATTTAGAAAACATATTCAATAAAAGTAAATACACACACACACCCTCCCACACAGAAAAAAACAGCAAACTCCAGGTAACTATTTTGGATTGCAAACAAGAATAAATTTAATGTTCAAGCAATCTGATAAAATAGCCATTTGGAAACTGAAAAAAAAAAAAAAGAAGAAAAAGAAAATACCCTAATGGTCTTGGACTGTTTGGTTCTAAAAGTTAAGTCCCTTCCCTCCCAATACCTCACCTAAAAGCAGTCCCCACGTCAAATGTAATTCACTCCCTGTTGGTCACAATGCCTCTGTAGATTACTACCACCCTTATCTGCCTTGAGTTTATAGTTCTGTGTGGCAAATGAAAAAAAAAAAAAGAGGTTTTTTGGTCATCATTTTGTCTGTAGTTGTTTGCAGCACAGATGTAGCTTAGTTCCAGGGACACTATTTACTCCACGATGTGCCCTGCAAGGTAGTATTCACTTAGAGTACAAAGCGAGTGCTGCCCCCTACTGTTGTGCAACGACATAACCCTCAGCGATGCTCAGTGGGATGTGGGGTAGGCTGCACAGGCTCGGGCTTCAGACACGTCCCCCTGGGAAATCTGGGGAAACACAAGAAGGGCATGGGACCAGGGTATTGATCCTGTTTGTTCGGATACTAAACCAAGGGTAGCTCCAGAATGCTGGCCACTTGGGGACAACTCCAGGGCGGGCGTTTCAAACATGCTTCCAGAAGTACACATCCTTCTGTATTCCCTGTCAAAATAGGTCACAGATCTGTGATTCTCAGAGAACATGCCGTGAGCAGAGCCTGCTCAGAATGAAGGGGGCTCCACCTAGCTGAGCACTGGAAAGGAAATCCAGAGGCTGTCCAAGAGTGGTCACTGATAAATCTGTTTTCCGCAAGTTCTCCCTCTCTTTCATTAATCTTGGCCCCAAAAGCCAGAGAGTTGGTCCTGCTTTTTAAGATCACAAGTGCAAGAGGCGAACACTGGACAGAGTTAATTCAAATGTGTATGTAATGAACTCTAGTTAAACATTTGCACTCTTAGAAAAGGATTGAGGAATTAGGTGAAAAACCAGTTGAAGATATTTGGGTTTTGGCTTTATAGAGACACTTGTTTTCTTTCTTTCCGGCATAGATTTTCAAAAACATTTTAGCTCTTTATTTTTTACACGTAAATCTGCCTAGACCTTGGAAACATAAGATAATCAGCAACAAAAATCTCGGAACAATAAAGGTGACAAAGGTGGCATCCGACTGAGATTAAGCATTCTGGGTCCCTCTTGCCCTACAAGAGCCCCTCCTTATTTCAGTAAAAGTCAACAAATCTTGTTTTAAATTAAAAGATTGGAATTAAGGTACTCTCTGCGAATGGGCATCTGATTGCAAATATTTTGCACGGAAAAGAGCCAAGTTAGAGAAGGCCTGGTTCAGCTGCAAGAATCATGTGATACGTAAAAAAGCAGGCGTTTCGGAGCAGGGAGTTTTTCATGGTGTGGCAAATAAGAAGCAGCTGGGTCTCCAGAGTTCCTCCCCATCCCAGACACTCCGCAGCCAGGAACTGAAGTGCCAGCTTTCTGTGTATGTTGCCAGAACTTATCTTTAAATAGTCTGTCTCTTCAATTTATCTTTCACCTATGAGTAGAAATGCCCCTGCTCTGACTTCCAAGTTCTAAACACACCAAAGGGGCTTAAGACCCCACGATGAAAGTAGTGGAGAGTATTCTCCTGCGCTTTGATGACTAGGCGCCGGGACGTGCCTAAATCACCATGAAGAAGTATAGATCTGTGAAAATACAAATCTGCTATAATATCGTATTAAACACACACGCACACACACAACTAGGCAGTTCAAGAACAAATGCCTTTGAAACAGGCAAAGCACCTGGTGAAAGGATTGTAGCACAAGCCAAAGGGTCTGGAAATTCACATCAGGAGCTTGTCTCCAATTGTACCAGGATATAAATGAAAGGCTGAGAATGCTTTAAGCATAAGGAAATGAGGGGGGTCTGAGGAAATGAGGAGATGTTTTTAGATATCGTAGCATTTGATCCTAACTGTCAATAGTGTTTGTTACAGCACAGATGTGGTAGCTGGGTGTCAACCTTCTGTACGTGGTATATGGGGTTAAGTATAAGCCAGTTTAGGGTCAGAGGGCTTGAGGTTAGGCATCAGGTACAGTCCAAACAAAGAACACGTCTTTGTCCCCAGTTTGTTAATGCAGTGATAGGAACGTTGCAGCATTATGCAACAGCAAATTGTGTTTGGGCTTCCTATTAAATGCTAATAACATGCCCCATCTGGCCTACCTAGCCCCCGCGACAGGATTTTTGGCATATATGTGTGGACAGAGTCTTACTTGGTGTGAATTACGGTACTTAGACTCAAAGAACAACTTGAAGACTGCCATTTACAGTGACTAAGTGCAACCCACAGAAGAAACTTTGTGCTAATTTGTGGCAAGAGTAAGGATGTGTCATCGTCTGCACCTCACACCCCCAGTTCACACCTGCCACATGGCCAGACCTATTGCAGGAACTCTCATATAGAATAGGAGAGAAAGGCGACCGAGAGATCCCCCCAGCTTGGGAAGTGAGGACAGTTAGCCCCGACCTTCAGTGGACCTCTTGCCACCTTTCAAGTCGATGTGGTCCTGTATGCTCTTGTCCCAGCAGTAAGGAAAGTATGGGTCACTCTGCAATTTGCAGGTCTACACAGGGTGGAATGGGGAGGGAGGGAAGGACTACTGGTCCTTGGGCCACGTGGTACCATCCCAGACACCTGCTCATTTGAGGAATGCTCTCTACTGCATATCCTGGAAATTCATGTTCTCCCAGTGACATGCCAGACAGTCCTAGTTCTGACATTACCCTAGTGATGAATGGCTTGGGTCATGAGTTTACCTGACCAAAACACATTTTGCAAAGTCAAATATTTCCATCAGTACAAAATGAACACACTTGCCAAAAGCCACAAACCCAGAATTCCAATCTGTTAACACTTGCAAAAGATGGAGACCCTCTAAGAACAACCCAGTCCTTGGGTTCTTTCGTCTCCTATGCTGCCTTTACAGTTGTTTTTAACTACCTTTCAATTCCTATTTGGACATCAAGGAAATGACAGATTTGGGGAGAAAACCTAAGTGCAAGAGAAAGAGCTACCAGTCTAGTCCTTGAGGGTAATTATTAGGCCTCTTGGTGTGATGATTTGTCCAATGTAAAAAATTCATAATTTGAAACAAATGCTTTGAAATTGTGCCCTCAATCATACTCAAATGCCTTGTATGCTTTCAAATAATTAAAAACACAGCTATTCAGAGAAACACGAGATTCACAAGTTTCTATATTTGGTATTATCCAAAGAAGAGAACTCTGACCTCATACTCGTGGCCTATCAGAGGCTGGTTTATTCAGGTGAGGAAACTAGACCTTCGAATGAAGGAGAGACTCCTGGGTGCTTTTTGTATGGTTTCTGGTATTTGACATTACCACACCAGCTTAGAAATAAATTATTCTTTTCTTTGGAGATTCTTCATCTTGGGACTGATTACTTGAGAAAATGTGCATCCATTTTTTTTAAAGTTCTGAGCAGAAAGAATTTAGACATTTTGTTTATAAGGTCAACATGAAATCTACTCGTCAAGAGTTGAGAGTAAGCTCCATGGGGCAACCTAGTAATTAAATGTCCTTGTGAAGTTGTGGGTTGCAGAATGCCATGTCTCCCAAGGAGCTCAGTCCTGCAATCTTGTGATTAGAAGAGTTTGCTTTGTGATCATCAAATGGGTAGGTGTGTGCGTGCGTATGTGTGTGAGCAAATGATTCTCAAGTCTCCTATCTGCCTGGCTGTTTGAAATACAACTCATCAGGCTAAATTAAAAACACTCTTTGTTGATCTGAATATGTTTCTTTTTTGAAATGTGCTGAGGTAAACAGGTCTGTTATATAAATTCACGATAGCTCTAAGAGAGCAGGGTGGATGCGAAGGTTCTTTGTGTTCACATTTGAAGACCTAACATATTATTTTAAGTCACTCAGTAGTCAAATTGGAGCTGGAATATGATAAAGTCAAACTATTGTAATGTTTAAAAAATTTTCAAGATTGAGACCTGAGGTTTCAAAAATGATCTGAAGAAATTTACAACTCAATGGTATTTGGGGCTTTATCAACACCCATGGACAAACGAGACCATTGCTTGACAATTGTAGAACTCAATAAATTTGATTTTTCTGCTTTTTACTAAGATGAAATCACCTACTAAGTTAATGGAACTGGTTCTGGGAATTTCAAAGAAATTTAACAGCAGTTTTTCAATGGTTTATACATGTGATAATCGCCTTCCTTTAGCACTTCTCTACCTTCCCTTCTTCAATAATCTCTCTCTCTTTTTCTCTCTCTCTCACACACACACTCAGAGTAGACTGCTCAGACTCAGGGGGAATAGGGAAAGGGGCAGATGAAATCTGGGAGCAGCAGACACTTGTCCTACATTAAGACTCTACTGAGTGTCTGATATGAAAGCATATAGTTGAACATCAAAAAAAAAAAAAAGACATCTCACATCAATTAATATGCAAATGGAGAGATCCCAGCACCTTTTCTAAACTCTGTGGAGAATTAATGATAAACATATACACTTAAATTCTTTATCAGCTTGAGCTTCAGTGGGCACGAACAACTACAACTTGAAAGAAAAGTCATATCTGACACATTTTCACACATCTGGAAATGATTAATTCTTCATCTCACCACCCTATGATGATAAGTCTTAATTTATCTTTTTCTTTATATACCACTGCGAAATCCCAGACTTCTCTGTACAGTAAGACCTCACTCAATGGCACTGATAGGCTCTTGAAAACTGAGACGTTCAGCAAAATGATGGACTGAATTGGTTGATGGATAATTAAGTTCTATGACATATTTCTCATCATAAAAAATTACCAAACTTCTAAATAAAAGCCTCAGACACTTCTTATGTTAAACAGTGAAATAAAAGTGAACTATACATATACTTAAGAAAGATGAATAAAAATCATTATTTACCCAATTTGAGGGGAATCAGTGAGTGATGGCAGTTGTAGTGGTGGCGAATTAGATGAAAGAATAAAATTTTAAGGAGCGCTTCCTCTCATAGTTCAAAAACAATCACAAATATGGTGGGCTTGCTAAGCCCTTTCACGCAGCCTTTATTGTTCTGCATTTGTATAATTATCATATGCTTTCCATGTTTTAATTTTGCAATATTTGTATTTGTTCATTCATCCACTTTCCAAACTGTGTATTCCAGTACAGAGTTGTGGGTGGCCAGAACCTGTCTTGGTAGCTCAGGGGACAAGGCAGGAACCTGCACAGGACCCCATCCCATCACGGAGCACATTCACCCGCACCTGCACTCACTCAGACAGGGACCATTTAGACACGCTGATTCACCTAATGTGCACATCCCTGGGATGTGGGAAGAAACCTGGGCAAAGCCCATACAAACACGGGAGAATGCATGCCGACTCCACACAGATAGTGGCCCTGGCAAGGAGTCAATTTTTTTTTCCTCATTCTTGTTATAATAAAATGACATTGAGAGAAACATTTGAAGACTTGTACTTTAGTGCTACCATCCTTAAACTCTAAGCCCACAGAATTCATCCTTGCGAATAAATTCCTATTTGACTATTGGTTAACAGTCAACTTTCTTTCACACTATCTTCATTGTCAGTTAAAAATAATAAAAATGTATCTTTTATCCATAGAGAGTCGATTGTTGTTAGTATTGAGAGGTGTGGATCCAGTTTCAGTCTTCTACATATGGCTAACCTGTTCTAGCACCTATTAGACAAGGATTATTTACCCCCGGGTATATGTTTGTATGATTTGCTGAATATCAGATGGCGATGTATGGCTGGTTTCATCTCTAGGTTCTCTATTCTGTTCCATAGAACTATGTATTTTTGTGCCAGTACCATGCTATTTTGATCACTGTAGACTTGTAGTATAACCTAAAGCCTGATAATGTGTTGCCTCCAGATTTGTTTTTTGTTTCTTAGAATTGCATTGACTATCTAGGTTTTTTCCTGCTTCCATAGAGACAAAGTACTATTTTTCCAGGTTCCTCAAAGTATGACACTGCTGCTTTAATGGGGATTGCATTAAATCTGTAAATCGCTTTGGGTAGAGTGGTACTTTTAACGATGCTGATTCTTTCCAGCCATGAGCATGATGTGTTCTTCCATTTGCTAACATCTTCTACCATATCTTTTCTCAAGGTTTCATAGTTGTCTCTGCAGAGATCCTTCATGTCCTTTGTTAGGTGTATTCCCAGGAATTTCATTTAAATTTAAGACATGAACAATAACTATTCTAGGAGAAAGTGTGGGAGTAAGTCTTAACAATATCATCCTGAAAAAAGATTTTATGAAGAAGACCCCCATGGCAATTGCAGCAACATCGAAAATAAATATGTGGAACATAAGTGAGCAAGCTAAAAAGCTTCTGTGCAGCTAAAGGTACAACAACTAAACCAGCAGTTCTCAACCTGTGGGCCGCGACCCACAGGAATGGTATTAAAGGGCTGCAGCATTAGGAAGGTTGAGCACCACTGAACTAAAGCATATAGACAACCTTCAGAATGGGAGAAGATTTTTTCATGCTTGGACTCTGACAAAGGACTGATAACTAGAATCTACAGAGAACTCAAAGTAATGAACAAGAAAAGAGCATATTGCCTATTAATAAGTAGGCAATATATGTATTTCTTTAGGTACTTAAGATCACTATAGTTCATTAATTTCTAGTTTTATAGAAAAAAGAAATAGGTACTAATAAAAAATTTAATGAATGGCTGAAGAAATTTCTTTGCAAAGTAGTCACTGACCTATCACTGGGAGTCTAACTAAGCTTGAGTGCCAATGTTAGAGATGGAATAAAGATCATCAACTTAGATGACCTCAGACTTGCCTTGCAATTTCATAGGCCTTTGGTCCAAACCCAGTCTTTAATTTCTTGACTGTACTTTTATAATTGTTTTGCACAGAAATTTTCAGATTTTTACTTTTCATCGTAGAATTGATACAATTAATTAATGACTCACATACATTTATCTAAAATATTAGCATTTTATAAAATAGATTAATAATTCCTTATTAGATCTTCATAGAATGAGATTTTTTTTTTTTTGAGATAGAGTCTCACTCTGTGGCCCTTGGTAGAGTGCCATGGCATCATAGCTCATAGCAACCTCATACTCTTGGGTTCAAGTGATCCTTTTGCCTCAGCCTCCCAAGTAGCTGGGACTACAGGCACCTGCCACAACATCTGGCTGTTTTTAGAGATGGGGTCTTACTCTTTTTTGCTCAGGCTGGTCTTGAACCTGTGAGTTCAAGCAATCCACTCACCTTAGCCTCCCAGAGTGCTAGGATTATAGGCATGAGCCACTACACCCAGAACCATAGAAGTAGATATTAATTTGACTCCTTTCCCTTCTCTTGTATTGATAATTTTTTTTTCTTTTTTTTTTGCAGTTTTTGGCCAGGGCTGGGTTTGAACCCACCACCTCCGGCATATGGGGCCGGTGCCCTACTCCTTTGAGCTACAGGCACCAGTATTGATAAAATTTTATCAAGTAATTAGGAAATAGAAAAAAATTAGAACTGATTTTTTTATTTGTGTCTTTGATATATTTCATGAGCATTTTGTAATCTTCAGTATAACTATACTGTATATGTTTTATTAAGTTTATAAGTATCTCATTTTCTTTGGAAAGACTATCAATGCTAATGTGATTTTAATTTTGATTTTCATATGTTCTTTCTCTGTAGATAGAAATGTGATACATTTTTGTGTGTTGACTCTGGGTCCTACAACCTTGTTTACCTTACTTAATATTGCAGTTTTAGGAATTTTTTTTGAGGATTTCTCAAGATATTCTATATAATCATGTCATTTTCAGATAGGGATAGTTTTATTTATTCAATTCTAACATATACATATTTCATTAATTTTTGTCTCTTCGAAGAGGCTAAGAACATCATTTATTATATTACTATGAACATAATTACTATTGTAAGAGTGGTAAGAATGGACATTCTTGCCTTGAGTCTTTCATCATTAAATATGTTATTAATTGCAGATGTTTTATAGATGCATTTTTATCAAGTTAAAGAAGGCACCCCTTGATTCCTAGCTTTCTGGGGATTTTTATAATTGAATGTTGTATTTTGTGAAATGTTTTCTCTGCATCAATTGATATGATCACACAATTTTTCTTCTTTAGCTTGGACATTTGTTGAATTACATTGATTGATTTCTAAATGTTGAACTAGCCTTGCAAAACTAGAATAAATAATACTCGATCATCCTACATAATAATTTTTATACATTGTTTGATTTGATTTGATACTATTTTGTTAAGAACGTTTGCATTTAAGCTCATGAGAAACATTTGCCTATAGTTTTTTTTTTTTTCTTTTTGTCTTTGTCTAATTTTGGTATCAGGATAGTGTTATTTTCATAAAACGAGATTGGAAATCTTGCTTCCTCTTCTATTTTCTGGAAAAGATTATATAAAATTGATTTTTTTCTCTTTTTGAGACCAACTCTCACTCTGTCCCGGCTAGAGTGCCAAGGCCTCAGCTTAGCTCACAGCAACCTCAAACTCCTGGGTTCAAGCAATACTCCTCTCTCATCCTCCCAAGTAGCTGAGACTACAGGTATCTGCCTCAACACCTGGCTAATTTTTCTATTTTTAGTAGAGATGGGGTCTTTCTCCTGCTCAGGTTGGTCTCAAATTCTTAAGCTCAAAAGATCCTCCTGTTTCAGCCTCTCAGAACACTAAGATGGTAGGCATGAGCCACACCACCTGGCCAATACAGTTGATTGTAATTGTTAAAATATTTGGTAGAATTCTTCTCCAGTGAAACCATCTGTGCCTAGAGATTTTTTTTTTTTCCAGGAACTTTCTAATTCCTAATTCAATTTAGTGTCTATAGGACTATTTAGTTTACCTGTTTATCTTGGCTGAGTTTTGATAGTCTGTGGATTTTCACATTAATTTTACAGTGTTGCTCATACTATTAGCTTCTTATTTGTTTGATGCTTGCAGGATCTGCAGTGATAGTTCCTGTTTTATTCCTGATATTGGTGGTTTGTGCCTTTTTTTTTCTTGTCAGTCTTGCCAGGGGGTTATCAATTTTATTGATTTTTTTTTCAGAGAACCAGCTTTCTGTTCCATTGATTTTCTCTGTGGTTTTCCTGTTTTTAATTTAATTGATAAGTGCTTTTATTTTTATTATTTCCTTCCTTCTGCTTGATGATATTAGAAGTTTATTTTTCGGTATTTATATTTTCATTTTAAATGCTGTATTATTTCTGAATCGATGTGATGGTCCATAAATATTATTTTAATTGTGTTTAATACTAAAAAAATCCTTAAGTTGATAAAAATGCCTTATATTTAACCATACATGGTAACCAAAAAAAATAGTTTATATATAAAATGAAAATCAGTTGATTGGCATGTAATAAGTTAAAGTTATACTTCAGTTTCCACTTGAAGAAGAGATTCTTGGTATTTATAAGTATTAACTCTCAATCTAAAAAGCCAAATTTTCTGAGAAAAAATTTTCAGCACCCCTCTAAATCACTGGGCTCAGATATGTCAAGAGCTAAGAAAGTTCTCTAAAGGTTCTTTCTTCTATGGGAGAGACAGGGAAAGTGCAGAGCAGAAAATCAACTGGAGAGAAACATCTTACCCATACAGGAAAGAAGGGATCTTTTAGCTGAAATATAGCTGGAAAATTTAGGTAGAGGTCTTGCACAGGAGGGGAGGGAAGGCAGAAATGTCTGAGTCGGAGAAAGATCGCTCCCTAAAGAAAAATCTGCTGCCAAGAAGAGCAGGGGCTTGCAACTAAGCTACATTGTGAATAAATGTAGAGAGAAAATAAGAACTGGCTTTAAAAAATACATGTTAAGGTTTTAAAGAAGTAAAGGGCAGGATCAGAGGTAAAAACACTGGTTAATCAACCTTTAGGAGTAGAGTTCCTGCCCTCTGAAGGCTTGCAATCTAGCCAATAGATTCTCTTATTAAATTACATTAAAAGTATATTACACTTAGAAGAGTTCATATGTTAGTTTACACTTCAATTGCTAAAAAGAGATCGCTTTTAAAATTATGACTTTAAAATTTATATGAATCCCTGAAGTTTAGCCCCCATTTCTGCCTTAACTGTTAGTCCTATTGAGCTACAGGCAGTTAGGTTTTCTACAGACTAAAACGCAGATGAGAAGCTTGATACTCACCATTTATGTCTGCTAGAATATGAGAGCAGGCAAGCAATAGGTAATTCTATTCCATTCTTAAAAATCGCTCTGATTATTAGTTTCTCCCCAGTCTCTGAAGATGCCCTTTTTCTATTTTATTTCTCTTCTTTATTCGGCCCACTAAACATAAACCTCCCTCAATGTTTTGTCAAGTGCATGGAGCAGTAGGAACTGTCGTTCACAGCTGGTGGGAATGCAAAACGCTTCAACCCCTTTGTAAGACAGTTTTTTTTTTTTAAAGTAAACATGTTTTAACTATACAAACTAGCAGTCACACTCCTTGGGACTTACTCAAATGATATGTTCCCCCCAAACTTGCATGTTATTATATAGCAACTTTATTTGTAATTGCCCAAAATTGGGAGCAGCCAAGATGTTTTTGATTAGGTGAATGGATAAACTGTGGTATATCCACATAATGGAATATTACTTAGTGCCAAAAAAGACAGGAGTTATGCCATGAAAAGATAGGGAGGACATTTTATGCACATTCCTTCATGACATGGAAGAATCGGAAAAGGCCACATATTCTGTGATTCCAACTATATGACATTCTGGAAAAGGCAAATCTATAGAGGCTGTAAACATATCAGTGCTTTCCGGGTTAGGTGGGAAGAAGGGGTACAGGGCTGCAGCACAGACAGTTGTCAGGAAAGGGAAATCATTCGGTGTTATACGTTAATGGTGAATACATGTCATTACGCATTTGTCAAAACCTACAGGATACGTGACACCAAGAATAAACCCTAACGGAAACTCCAAACTCTGGATGATACTGAGGTGTCAGCATAGACGCATCGGTTGTAACAAATGCACCCCTGGTGCTGGATGTTGATAACGGGGCTGGGTGGTGAGTTTGAAGGTGGGGAGGAGAGGGAAGGCAGGTCTGTGGAAACCCTCTGCTCAATTTTGGCATGAACCTAAAACTGCTCTAAAAGATGTATTTAAAAAACAAAAGAACCTCTACCCTGTATTTTTTGAATGTAAGTAATTACAATACATACGACAGCCCTGCCATATAGCACCGTGCAGGCTCTTGCTACTTAAAGTGCCCCGGTAGACCAGCTGCAAGGATGGCACCTGGGAGGGTTTTAGAAATGCAGAAGCTCAGGCCCTTCCCCAGATCTTCTGAAGCACGATCTGTGTATTAAGAAGCTCCTCAGATTTGGGCAGCGCCTGTGGCTCAGCGAGTAGGGCGCCGACCCCATATACCGAGGGCTACGGGTTCAAACCTGGCCCCGGCCGAACTGCATCAAAAATTAGCCGGGCACTGTGGCGGGTGCCTGTAGTCCCAGCTACTCGGGAGGCTGAGGCAAGAGAATCATTTGAGCCCAAGAGTTGGAGGTTGCTGTGAGCTGTGAGTCCACAGCACTCCACCGAGTGCAATAGAGTGAGACTCTGTCTCCACACACACACACACACACACACACACAAACAACAAACCAAGAAGCTCCCCAGGTTACTTGTATATATGTCAGAGTTTTAGAAACGCTGGTGTAGAAAACGAAGAATTAAACTGCGAATCAGTTTCTTTTCCTACCTCATCCGCTGGCCAGCTACTGAGCCTTGGGCAATGTATTGCACCTGCAGGTTTCTCGTCTGTAAAACCAGAGGTTGGACTAGTCAGAGGTCCTCCTGGCCTGGTCCCTCTGCTAGTAACATCAGCATCACCTGGGGCGTACGGGAAAGGCAAATTCTACTGGCTCAAAAACTCCATGGGTGAGCCCAGGGTCTGTGCTTTAGCAAGCCCAGCAGGTATTACTGATGCAAGCTGAATTTAAGAAACAATGAACGGTCTCTAAAGTACGCTTTGATGTAAACATTTTATGATTGTTTGAAAAAATTCAAATGTTTCAGGATCTTAAATACATATCTACAGTATATCATACTTGAAATGGAATACTCACAGGCTTTAAACAACGAACTGGCATCCGTTTCATCCTTGCTTTGTGCCTTTGTCCATTTAAAAATGTCTCATGTTTTTAAAAAATATAAATCTGATTTACATACAAATATATCAACTTCTGTACATTTTTCAAGGGACAAGAGCAGATTTCTTAGACTCTGATACAAGGAGAACAATTGATTTGAAGACTTCCTTCAGACAAAGGAACAAGCTTTCTGCTTGTTAACAGATGATTTCAGTCTGATGCAGTAGTGGTTTTTTTTCTCCTCTGCAATTAGCAAACTGCACATCTTTAGTGCCAGGATGGCTGGCAAGGGTCATTTTCATTATCGTAGTTCCCACCGAACACTAAGGATTTTTCTTTCATCCAGCAAGAAAATCTAAAAAAGCAGACAAGGTAAGCTTTAATATGAGGTTAATCAGAGATTATGCCAGGATCACATAGTAAGCTGTGAATCATGAAACAGCTGAGAGCATTCAGTAAGAGAACACGAGAGTGGTAACTTCTGGCCTGGCTCTAGCAGGATGAGAGAATTAGGCGCCTTTGAAATTCTGTCAAGAACACAGACAAGCACTATTTTTAACCCCTGCTTTTATCTTAAGAAAAGCATCAAACAGTTTGAATTTTGAAAGGAGGGAAGAGGGGCACATAATCTAATAGCCCAGTCCCTTACCAGGCAGCTGTATTTTTGTAGGGGAACAGCGACATTCCAAACTTGTGAATGCAGAGCCGTGTTTATGTTAGCTCTACGCACATAGCCCTCTTTAACACAGCTCCAGGGGGCTTTTCCCCCTTGATGTATGACTGTGAACTATTTACAAATATAATTAAACATATTGGGAGAGGATGCAATTGCACACCTTAAGCATATTTTGCTTTCACAATTTCATTACTGATATGTCCTGGTAACTCATCAGTACTGTCAGTGGCTGGCTCTGACATCTTCTATTTAAGCCACTGAGTTAGCACACACAGCTCCTGGTGGGGTTTTTTCCCTCTCCTAAAGATTTTCATTCTCTTGATCTTTTGAGTCTTGATGAGTGGAGCAATTCCACCAACATTGCTAGCTAGATTTTCAAAGGAACAGCATCCAATTTTATGAGAGCAAATTGGCTTTTTACTTCTTATTTTGCAGAAAGCAATGTATTGGCTTTAAGCATAAATCAAACAGGCACCTTAAAAATAAAAGGCTCTGAAAGAGAAGGGCCCTTGAAAATCTGGCCTAAGTGTGTTGCTGTTGCTAATAAATAAGTAGGATTTTGATTTTTCTGTGTTTCTCTCTCTAATCCCTCCATCTCCCTGGAATGGTGTGTTTGGGCTCCAAAGAGTCAGTATGAGCATGTTTTGAAGCAAAGGTTGTGACATGAGGAGAGCTGCTGAAATAGGCTCTGCAGAAAGGCATCCATCCCCAAAGTATCCATCCCAACGGATTCCAAAAGATTAGCCTAAACAGGTCAGGGAGAGAGACAGGAGCAATGATAAAAGGGCTGGGGAGGAGGAAATGGGTAAGATAGAATAAGAAATAGAGGGAAAGAAAGAAGAAAATGGCATGGCAAGAGAATGAGAGAGAGGAAAAATAAAAAGGGGTGAGAGGAAGCAAATGGGAATCTGAGGATGAACCCCAGATGGAGCGGAGGCAATGAGGAGACGTGGGGAAAAGAGAGGGCGGAGCGGAAGGTGTGTTTCTCTGGGGAGGGTCCTCGTGGGTGTGGTCCGGGAGAGTTTGCCTAATGAGGTTCTGATAATTGCACATTCGACAGTCTACGGAAGCTGCTTCCAGCATTTATCTGGCAAATGCATCACTGGCCTGGATGAAATTGGCTGAGAGCCAGGGCTCTTCTCCTGATGTAGGAAAAGTCACAGGGTGAAATTTCTCTGCTGTGGTCATTGGAAACTAGTAGGTACATTCAGAGGGAGGATTCTGCTGCAATATCATCACATCTCAATTAACTTAGAAAAATTATCAGCTGCTATGTGATTGTTTTCACCATTACTCTTCTCATAATGGGTTTTTGGTCACTGCTGGTTGTGCACATCAAGCTTGCCCTCATTTAGGGCTTATCCGATGGAATGCGGAGATCTTCGTCCCAGCATTACTTAAAACTCTATGGGTTGGGTGGCTCAAAGGAGTAGGGCGCTGGCTCCATATGCCGGAGGTGGTGGGTTCAAACCTAGCCCCAGCCAAGAACTGCCAAGAAAAAAGAAAGAAAGAAAGAAAAAAGTTTTATGAGTTTTTATTTGGAACCTTAATTAATTTTTTTATTTTAAAATATTTGACAAATACAAAGTGCATATATTCATAATGATTATTTGATTGACATATAAATTGTTTGATAATGATCATAATCAGCTTTGTGTTTTCTACATGATATATATATAGAGAGATACAAATATATATAAATTATACTTTTCTAGTATTTGATTTTAGGGCATAGAGCTAGCAAGAAACTTTGGGAAAGAAGTGCAAATATTTTCTTAGTTTTACCTAGGGTGTGTGAAATTGAATTTACTTCTATTCAACCTAATCACAACATTTATGTCATATATACGTATATACATGCTAATTTCTATAATGCTTGGCTACATATAAGTTTATTAAAACAATGGTGTTCATCATTTTATATATTTTATGATAGTATTAAATTTCTTTTCTCAACAATTGCATATCTGTTTACTCCAAGAGAAAGTCTTTTATTGTAATGAGCTGGCTATAGCCTCACATAATAAAGATTAGGTAGTCTATAAATAAAAATATGCCTATTGCTTTTTCTTTTTTTCACTGCCTTATAAGCTCTAATTTAGTAACACTGATTGCTTTTTAATAATTATTTCCATTATATTCTTACTTTTTTTCAGAGATTTCTCCTGAAGTGCTAGAAAATAAATGATTTCCCATAAACCACCCTGTTAAATAAGTGCTCAAAGCCTTTGATTTTTGTGAGAAGGTACTCCTATTTAGGCAATTTGGAATGTGTTCAACACAAGTGTGAATCATTGGTACATAATCCTTGAGAATATGTTGAAAGAAAAATCTTTACAGAAGAGAAAATATTTTAAAATAATCTTGTAGCATCTGGTTCCCACCTGGAAAAGAGAATTTTACAGTCTTTGCGCTGTGATCATTTTAGAAATCTAATGTGAACTGTCCTTGATTTTATATATATTTTTTCAGACGATTTCCATGACTAAAGCTCATTTGACTGTTTTGAGTCTTTTTGTGCACAACTAAATACCTGAAATAAAAAGTTACAGAGAAGAATTAACTAAATTACACTGTGAGATTCTCTGAAACTCTAGCTAGAGTTAGTGTGTATGAATGCACAAGTGTTTATGTTACTGTGAGGTGCAAAAGTTTGTCTTCACCGTGGTTAGCCTACAAAGCCTTTCGCCTAAAAGCATAAGCACTTTCAAGTTTGTATGTAAAGGCTATTTGTGCAGGAGAGTAACATGTGAAATACTTCCTAATAATGCAAAGACACTTCTGAAGGCCAGGAGAGAATGGCTTTGTATGATTTTTTTGTATTGCTGTGGTATGTGATTCTAATTTATTCATTTATAACATCAATTAAGGTAATAGGAAGGCATTCAGGAGCTTTTTTTTTTTTTGCATTTCCTTTTTGTTCATCAGTTCTTAAATTTCGTGCATATAATTTTTTTTTGGAAAATGAGAAATGTCCAAATTGCAGCTAATATTTTCCAGATGATGTCACACAAACTTGGGTATCTAATGTTGACATTTTCCCTGTGGATGGAGCCCTTCCTCTCACTACTGGTATTGGTGCTGTTGCTGGGTCCCCACCGGTGAGTTTGCTCACGTGAACGCGCGGACGGGTCTGCGCATGCGCCCTCTGTGCACACATAACTGGATAGTTTGCATCCGTCTTCAGACGCTGTCTTCTTTTCTTGTCCTTGTTGGTATTTTTGGGTCTGATTCTTCCGTTTGGTAACTGGGATTAAGCTACGTGGCGTGATGAAGGAGGACAGGGGTGGACCGGATGTCCCCTTTTCTTTCTTCGTCGTCTCCCCGTCTTTCCCTCTTTGCTTGGTGCTCTCACGCTCTTCCCAGCTTCGTCTCTGCACGAGCACATACTCTGGCAGCATCTCATAGTTCCTTTTTTGTTCTTCTACAATTGATTTTTATGGGATATATTAATTTCAGAGAAAATGTTATGCCTTGATTATGAAAGCTCAATGTTTTCAAATGCCATAATGTAATTATAATGTATGTTAAGTTCATGTTTTATTATCGTTGGATTATTGAGATTGGTTCTGGGAGGCCATACTTTTTCTACTTGAATTTTTGCCTATGTATAAAACGCACCTATTGGGAATGGTTTCTGATTAGACTTTAGTTTATTAGTATTAATTATTTGTATTTTGGCATTTGGACAACTTTCAAAACCTTGGATCTTTTCTAATTCTCACTCTCTTTTCTTAGCAGTGTGGCCAGAATCTGATTCATGCTGTTATTAATGACTTTTTAATTTTTACCTATTCTGTTTCATAACCAAGAATTTTCATAACTCTGTATAATGATAAGAAAAGCTATCAGTGGAACATAACAGAGAGCCTGGAAGCAAATCCAAACATATAAAGTCAACTAGTTTTCAACAAGGGCATCAAGAAGACACAATGGAAGAAGGTCTGTTCAATAAATGGTGTTGGAAAAACTGGAGATCCACGTGCAGAGGAATGAAATTAGAATAAAATAAAATCATACGCAAAATCAACTCAAAGCTGATTAAAGATGGATACCTAAGACCTGAAATCATAAAACTCCTAGAAAAACATCACGAAGGAAAAAGCTCCTAACGCTGCCTTGACAATGACTTTTTGGATATGACACAAAAACACAAAAGCAAAGGTAACCAAGTGGGGAAACATCAAAATAAAAGACTTTTGCACAACAAAACAAACAATCAACAAAATGAAAGGATGGCTTTTACAGACTGGGATGCAAGTGTCTGACAAGTGGTTAGTTTCCAAAAATGGATAAGGAACTCACAGGACATACAGAAATAAAAGTGAATAACCCAATTAAAAGACAAGCAAAGACCTGAATAGACATTTCTCCAAAAAAAAAAAAAAAAAAAAAAAGAAAACATAGACACGGTCAACAAGTGTTGAAAAGGTGCGTAATGTCATTCATCAGTGGGGAGATGCAAATCAAAACTACAATGAGGAATCACCTTCCACCTGTCAGGATGGCTATCATCAAAAAGAAATAAGTGTTGGTGAGAATGCGAAGAAAAGGGACCCTTTGTACACGTTGGGAATGTAAATTGGTGCAGTCATTATGGAACACAGCATAGATATTTCCCCAAAACTTAAAAATGGACTACCATATGACCTGGTAATCCCTCTTGAGAGTATATATCCAAAGTAAAAGAAATAAGCACCTTTAAGACATACCGATCGCCCCGTGTTCATTGCAGCATTATTTGCAACAGCCAAGATGTGGAATTAATCTGTATCCATTGATGGATGGATGTATCAAAAATAAAGAGATGAAGAATTTGTGGTCTATGGTGTACACTATATATATGTATTAATACAACAGAATAATACCCAACTTTTAGAGGAAGGCAATCCTGCCATTTATGACAACAAAGATGAACCCTGAGAATATTATTTTGAGTAAAATAAGCCAGACACAGAAAAACAAATACTGCAGGACCTCATTCATATATGGAATCTAAAAAGAAAAGGTCGAATACATAGACACAGAAAGTCAAATGGTGGTTACCAGAGGCAAGGGCTGTGGGTGAGAATGCGAGATGTGAGCCTCATGTAATTCTGAATCTTCCTCGGCCCTGCATTCCATTACAAGGTGTCTTTTTTGTGGCACAGCGTCTTGCTCTTTGGTAGAAAAAAAGAGCAACAGTGAATTAACCGTATAACTACGCAATCAGTGTTAAAGTAAAGTAATGCGTTCACCTTTGCAGAGAGCATAAGGCTTTCCCAAGTTGTTGTCTCTATCTTTTTTTTTTTTTTAGTAGAGACAGAGTCTCACTTTATCGCTCTCGGTAGAGTGCTGTGGCCTCGCACAGCTCACAGCAACCTCCAACTCTTGGGCTTAGGAGATTCTCTTGCCTCAGCCTCCCGAGTAGCTGGGACTACAGGCGCCTACCACAAGGCCTGGCTATTTTTCAGTTTTGCAGTTCAGCCAAGGCTGGGCTTGAACTTGCCACCTTCAGTATATGGGGCTGGCGCTCTACTTGCTGAGCCACAGGTACCACCTGTTGCCTCTATGTTATCCTCTAAGACTCTGTTCATGTGTCACCTGCACAAGACGACTTTCCCCATGCCTCTCCTTTATGTTCTATTCCACCAATGTTATTTCATTCACAGAGGTGAGTAGGGTGCTGGTCCCATATACCAACGGTGGTGAGTTCAAACCCAGCCCTGGCCAAACTTCAACAACAACAAAAATGAATAAATAAATAAAAATAAATAAACTTAATTTAAAAAAAATAAAATAAATAAAACTTTGTATCAAAGTAGTTAGTGTTTACAGAAAAGGTTACATCTTGATAGATTTGTACGTAGAGATCCCCAATACTTCCAGGTAGGTCCAGAAGTAGGACATGATCAGCATCCCAGAGGCCCACCTCATGCCCTCTTTAGGCCATTTCTCCTCTTCCGCTCAAAGGTAGCCCCAAACGTTGACGCCTGCACCATAGGTAGTTTGTGTGTTTTTGAACTTCAAGACGTAGAATGTGCTTTTCACACCTATTTCCATGCAATAAAGCTTATGAGATTCACCCATGTTGTTGCATTTAGTTGTGGTTTATTCATTTTCATTGCTGAACTTTATTTGACTGTATAAATATATTGTGATGTATTTATACATATTAACCTGTATCACAACGTATTTATTTATTTTAGTATTGATGGAAAATTTGTTTCCCATGTGGAACTATCACAAATAATACTGCTATGAACATTTTTAACCATGTGTTTTGATGCATGTATATATACATTTCTACAAGCTGTATGTCTATGGGCGAAATTACTATTGTATAAAATAATAATTTTTCAAGTTTAATATGCACTGCAGTTAAGTTTTACAAAGTAATTGTGCTAATTTACATGTGTACCATCAAAGTATAAGAGTTCCATATCTATATCAACACTTTATACTGATAATCACCTTTTAAATGTGGTTTTGACTTGTGTTTCCATAAAGAGTAATAAAGTGTAGCACATTTTCATGTTTATTGTGCACTTGATACTCTCTTTTACAAAATGACTGCTCAAAGTTTTTGGTCATTTTCTACTGCATAGTCTTTTTTTCTTACTGATTAGTAGAGTTCTTTATATTTTCTGGCTATGAATCCTTGCAAGATACATTACAAATATCTGTCACAGTCTGACAAGATTTCACTTTGTTACTGATGTTTTTTGATGAACAGAAATTAATGTTGACATATTTCAATTTATAAATCCTCTTCTTTATGGTTAGTGCTTTTATGTTCCATTTTAAAAATTGTCTGTTCATCCCTCAAAGTCAGAAAGGAATGTTCCCACTCTAACTTATAGAAAAACTGAAGCTTTTTCTTTCACATTTTAGATCTACAATCCACCTGGAATTGAAGTTTGATGTGAAGTTAGACTCAAATTTCATTAATTTTCATATTTAGTTAGCCAATTGACTTGTCATCATTTATTGAAAAGACTGCCTTTTCTCTACTTCTGGGCAAGACCATTCATGGTATAGATCAAAGGTCCATGGAAGTGTGGTTCTGTTTCCAAATTCTTTACAATGTTACTTGATTTGTTTGTTCTTCTTGCAAGTCCCATTTTGTTTTAATAACTTTAGATTTACGACATGTCTAGATATCTACTGGGGTAGATATTTCAATTTTGTTCTTATGCAATATTGTCCTGGCCATTCTTGGGCTTTGACATTTCCTTATTCAGTTTAGACTTAGCCTCTTCATTTACAAAACCATATGAACACATACAGCTCTTGATGAATTTTTATTGAGAATTCAAAACCCTACAAGAGAATTATAATAATGAGAAAGGTGCATTTCATGAACATATAGTCAAAAATCTAAAATAAAATTTGATAAATCACTATATCCAGCAGACTTCTATATAAAACTGTGGTCTCTGGTGGACACTCACATCCTTGGGTAACTTACCTAATGTTCCTGTGCCTCTATTCTGTGTTTTGTAATAATTCTCACTTTGTACTCTTCTGTGAAGTTCAAATGAAACGATGTATATAAGCACTTGTAGACTCCCATATGCCAATGAAAGTTGGGTATTATTGTGATACTTCTATCACAGTGCTCCTTCGTTTAATCTTCTATTACTATTCATGATTTTTATGTCTATTTTCCTTGTTAAATCATAAGCCCTAGGGTGGTTTCATCTTTGGCCTGGGTAAGAGGGACTCATGACCCAGAAGCCACATGTTACTGAGTCCCAGATATCACAAATGCCAAAATGCTAAATTTAGTAAAGACTGCGTAGGGAATCGAGATTCACCTCTGAACGTTGGTAACATGTAGCCCAACATCCTAAAACACCTGCTCCATTCAAGTGTAGGCAAAGCCTAGTCCATATTTCTCATCCTGTGTCCTCAAGACAAAGATGATTGCACTTATTAAAATGGCTTGTTGTCTCTGCCACTGCCCTTGTCAGAAGGAAATGATTTTTAAAAAATGCTCGTCCAAATACATAGACAAAGAAGCAAATTAAAGAGAAAAAGGGAAATATTTATTAACTCCAGGGAAAACAAAGTTTTGTATGACAAGGAAAAAATTCATTGAATAGTACATGGCTCAATGTAATAGTGTTCTAATCATATAAATAATGTAAACATTAAATATTGATCCAGCCAAAAAAAAAATGCTCCTCCAAAATAAGAAAAAGATCTGCTGGGAAGAGGTACTTTAAGGAAGAGAAAGGACAGTTATTAAGTGTCAAATTCTTCCATTTATACAGCATGAATCTAACACAATTTTGCATAGCAGAATCATGTCTCTAGAGTGCCAAGAGTCTCTTTTCCTGCTTGTCTTTGCGCTCCAATCCAAGCCTCTGGTGGTATGATATTCACAACACTTGCCCATAGTGGTTGAAGGACATTTCGAAACCTTAAACTGTTCATATGTGTAGGTCCAGAAATCATATGCACGAAGTATGCCACCAATTCTTTATATTGGCAACGAAAGATATACTCAATGGTAGAAATGCAAATAGTTGCATTTTTATAAAAATATTTAGTGACATTTCATTGTTTTTAAAACAAATATTTTCAGCTTGACAAATATCTTTGATTTTAAAAGTTAAATTATAGCTTTTAAATATTTAGACATGCAGTATGTGAGTTTCTGCTTGTACTCTTGACAGAGCCCAGCAAATGTGGGGTAGGTCTCTTTGTGAAATCAAAGACCGTGTCTCATTCACCCCTCCAGCCATCCATAAACGCCAAGCACAAAACTTGCCTACTGCCTCCAAATGTGTAATTAACAAATGTGTCCTTCTTAAGTGAACTTACAGTAGGGCCATCGGGAATATCAGAGCTGATAAGCCTTGTGATCTCTCCAAATTATAGTTTTGGATATAAAATATTTAGGCACTGTCTACTCTAGCTTTGAGTGAAGTCCCTGCATGCTCAGACCCTCAGCCAAAAAATGTTCTTCTTCCTTCTTAACCACTTCCTTCCCCAATAGCTCAGGCACTGCTCAGAGCCCATCTCTTGGGGCTATCAGATTAAACCAAGCAGGAAAACTGGTAGAAAGGTTAATACGATTGGATTCAAAACTTGGAATGGTTTAAATTCAAGGGTTTAGTTGCTAATTTTAGTCCCAGGGTAGGATATTCAAAAAGTAGACTGTGCCTCTGTTTAAATAATCTTCCTTGATGATGATGTAAAGTAACATAAATTAGTTTTAAAATGTCCTGGAGACAGACATATTTTTTTGTTTTTTAGCTCTTTGCTTTTGTGCTTATGCCCACTCGGTCTGGGCATAGAGGAGCATCGCCACATAGGGCTGCCAGTTTAGGAAAAATAGACACATACAATTTTGGATTTATTACAAAATTTAAAAAATACTATCTAGACCTCCCACTGAGTTGCTCTGAATCAACGGATTTTTCCTTAACCACTGTGGCCCTTCTCTTTCTGCAACTCTTTCCCTGCCTCCTCCCCCCACTACCCTACCTCTTCCCTGTCATCATCTCTCACCCAGAAAAAAATGTTGAAAAAGAATAACTTTTCTATTCTCATAAGAATGAGAATAACTTTTATTCTAAACATGTTAATTAGTTTTACTATTGTAGCCTAAATTCTTCATTCAAGTTCAACATTATTGCCACCCTGACACAGGGTATAGCATTCATTCTGGATGAGGCTCTACATATGATACCTTCTTTTCTGAAGTAATAGAAAATTCACCTTGTATGGCTTCAGCCCTCAGAACATCTTCACTTTGGGGTTTTAATAACCTTTCTGCTTCCCAGCAGCTCGCATCTCGTATTAAGCAAGATGTACTTGAAAGCCAATAATAAGAACAATAATTGCCTTCGTGTTTATCAACTCAAACCCTTTCAGCCTCGTCCTCATCATGCATTTTGCCACTTAAGGCAAAATCAAGGACTTGCAGTTTGCTTATATTTATCTATTGCCTGCCAAACGTCCTCTGCTCTACAACTCCCCAGCCCCCTACAAACCAGGATAAGAGAAGGAGTTTAAGTTATTCTGATTTGATGACTTTATTTGGTTCTTTCATATTTCCAAGGCTTACTTTTCATCCATAAAATTAAAAATAGAAGTGAAAGTCATCTTTGTTTTTATAATTAAACCCGCCTTTAATTAAATTGGATTTCACTGGCAGGACTTAAAGGCATAACCTTCTGCTTATTATCACCATTCTTTGTGATTTCTGTAGTCATTATTTCTGTGGCAGATGATTGTGGTTTAAGCTTTCTTGTTGTTTATTTTTTAAATATATGTCCCTTACTGTTCTTTAGAAAGTGGCCATTGTTAACACGGAGGTTCTTCCGTACTTTCATGGTTGTGTTTGCCAGATGGGTTAGAATACATGATTATTCAAAACACATTTGAATCATTTTCCTTTTCTTCCATAGCTTAAGCTTTGTATCCAAAAATCAATTAACTTAAACCATAATTTTCTTCTTATACTTTTTAAAAATACTTACATTGCTAGACGTACGACTCTTTTTCCCCCTGTCTATTGACTCTGCTGTGGCCATTAACTCTACAATTTCAATGAGGTTCCCAGTAACCTGATGGGAAAATGAAGTGTGATCAAAGTGTCTGAGGACAAGAGAAGGAAGTGTAAGGGGAATTGGGAAGTGAGAGGAGAGCATTGGAAGAGTCTCTGTTTCTGTCATCAATATGGCAAGGCTAATGGCCAAACCCACACCAGGATTTTGGCTGCCTACACCAATGGTCACCCCAAGGCCCCAACATCAAACAAATGTCATTATTTTATAGTCAATAAACTTCTTTTGTTCTCATGAATGTTTCTGTTATTGTATCAGTCTGTTTTCTTTGCAAGTGCCAGACACTTTAAACAGAGGCATAGCCAAACAAGTAAGAATATGAAAAATACTTAGCCAGTGGACATCAATAGGAGCCAGAGAAGACATGGACAGTTGTAGGTGCTGAGTGTAGTGTGAAAGTCCAACTGAGCAAGCTCCTTAAAGGTAAGGTAAGGAGCAGCCAGGATAACGACAAGGGCTCAGTGGTAACATCATGGCTCATCCAGCAGGCAGCGCGTATTCAAAAACACAGGCAGAAATGGAAGGCAAGTGAGGCCTTTGTACACAGGTAAAAATGATTGCAGACCTGCTCCTTTGGAATGGCCTGCTAGAGTCCACAAAGCAGAAATATACCCAAACCAATTGAGACAAGAAGGAAGGCATTTCTTTTTTGCACACACACACAGTTACACACACGTATCCACACATACACACACACACACTCCTCTTAAGCAAAGCAGACTCTTGCTCTTGACCTTGTTTTCCAGATTCCATTCTTCTTAGCAGAGCCAAGAGAGACTGGCAAAGGGCCTAAAGTTGGAGAGGGTATGTGAAGCTTGAAAACATAAAAATTATTTTAAAAAGTTTGTAACCCAAAGTGAATTCATATGTAGCCACAAAAATTGGCCTTTGACAGGTTAAATGTCTTGGATCTTTAGAAGATGTTGGTGTTAAAAGGTGGAACCAGGCTATGTCTGCTGTGCAAGGTCACATGGGCCCACAGTAAGGAGGAAGAGCCACCATTTTTGCACAGTGGGGATGTAAGTTTCAAAATACTTTTTCTCCAACAGACATCTTTAGCACCTTGCTCCTTTTGCTCTATAATTACACTGTTGACAGCCATAAAGTAAACACCCCTGGCTCTCGAGTTTGCCCTTGACAGAGCACACTGTCAAATCTCAAACAATATTTTCCACACAATCTTAGTGTAATTCAAACTTCAAGTGAGTAATATCTGGTTCAAGAACAAGAAAAATAGCATTGATGAAAGCAAGAAAGCACTTTTCCCTTTACTGAATAGTATAAAAAGAGATTTAAGGTTTTATATTAGATGGTGGGGGAGAGAATTCAAACACTACCTTCTTTTAAGATGGTGCTACTAGCACATCAAATTTTATTGATTTTGCTTTATGTAGTCCTAAAAAGAAAAATAATAGCAGATAGAAGTAAACCCATTAAAATTATATTTTAATATATTTCTAGTTTTCATAAAAACATGTAGAAGATGACTGGTTCAGTTCTTTACTAGGTAAACAGGAATACCTTACGCAAATCCTTGCTTTTCAAAGTCTGGTCTTTGGACTTGGAACATGAGCATCACTCGGGAACTTATGAGAAATGACAAACCTAGGGCCCCAACACAGGAATGGATCCTAGTGGGTCTGTGCTAGATCTTCAGATAATTCTGATGCACGGAAACGTTCTCTAGGCACTGATCTAAGGTAACCATTCACCAAAGGCAACATCAAATAGGCTTGGAAAGCCACTCTCCCCTCCAGAGACCACACATAAACTTGCCATCAAAGTTAAAATTACGTTTGATATGCAAATCCAACTCCAAGAGCAGTTCTGTAAAACTTTCTTCAAGCATTCTCAAACCACCACGTGTTTCTTTACCTTTACACTTCTTCCTCTGAAATACTTCCTAGGATAAATAACTTCACATTTTACACAGATTCTGTTACCTGCAACTTCTAAAAGTTTGAATAGTGGCTGTGAAAAGATAACAGAAAGGAGTAATGCTGAGAGGTTTGTATGAAAATAATATATATAAGTGAAAGACAAGGCTGAAACCCAATCAAAAGTAGCATAAAGCAGAAACAAGTATCTGTATATTTTATTTATATTGAAAATAGATGTATTATTTATCTAAATATACAAATGATTGAATGCACATGGATTTTCATAGTTTTTGCGAAGTAAGAAAATAAAGGTAAATTCTCAAATAATGCAAAAAAGTAGGGGTGAAAATGGTATGCTAAGAAACACTATGATAAAGGGATACATTTCTTCTATCCATTTAGTAGCATTGTTTGCATCCACTTACCTTTCCCAGGTAATTACACAACTGGGTTTTCTTTTTTTTTTTTACATTTGAATGAATTTTTTTTTTTGTATTGTTGGGGATTCATTGAGGGTACAAGAAACCATGCTACACTGGTTGCATTTGTTGGGTAAAGTCCCTCTTACAATCGTGTTTTGCCCCCCAAATGGTTTTTCTTTAAGGACATTCCTTGTCCCCCTAATTAACCCAGCTCTCAGGTCACATGCTATAGGTGGCATCCTTCGGGGTGGAGCGTGTGACACAGCACCCACTTGTCTGAGCCAAACAGTGTCTTACATTCTCTAGAATACAGTGTTGATTTGGGTAGGTGCACTTGTCAGGCTTAAGAAACCTAGAGCTTTCAATGGAAGAGCCAGGAAAACATTTTCTCTGTTTCGTGCTGGTACTGAACCAGAAGGGAAGAGGTGAAGGCCAGCGGCTTCTGTCCTGGCACTGTGAGGCAAGATCTTGTTTTGAAAACAGAGCCTCACAGAGAAGGCAGGACAGACAAAGTAATTTTTACTTTGATGACAAGTTGATATGTGGTCACTGGAGGGAAGGGTGGCTTTCCAAAGCCTACTTGATATTGCCTTTGGTGAATGGTTGCCTTAGATCAGTGCCTAGAGAACTTTTATGTGCAAAGAGACATTGGATCTCTGTGATAACCATGTTTGAAGCCCTGAAAAAAAACATGTCTGAAAATAAATACGCTATGCTTTTCAGTATCTGAGCAACGTTTTCCTTTTGCTTAAACTATGTAGTTTGGATTGAGTTTCTCTCTCTCAAACTGTTTTTTGAGCTACCTTAAACTGTTAGGCTCAAGTGATACTCTTGCCTGAGCTTCCTGAACAGTTGGGATTACTGGCACCCACCACAATGCCTGGCTAGCTTTTCTATTTTTTTTTTTTTTTAATAGAAATGGCATTACACTATTTGCTCAGGCTGGTCTTAAACTCCTAAGTTCAAGCAATCTACTTGCCCTGGCCTCCCAGAGTGCTAGGATTAAAGGCGTGAGCCACTGTGCCTGGCAAAACCTTACTGATTCGTGATCGTAAAAGTTTGTGTATTTCTATGTATACATATACATAGTTGGATATTATTATGTATAATTTCATAATCATCATTCTTTACTTACTATTTGAAAATGATTTTATTCTTTGAGAGCAGATTTAGGTTCACAGCAAAATTGAGGGAAGGAACAGAGATTTCTTACCCATCCCTGTTCCTATGCAAGCATAGCCTCTCTCTTATCATCAATTTCCTCCAGCAGAGTGGGATATTTGTTACAGGATTTTTTTTGTTAGATGAGTACTATGAAGGAATGAATGCATTTGTTACAATTGAACACATAATGACACAGAGTTATTATGTGAAGTCCAAAAGCTTACATTAGGATTGACATTTGGTACCGTATATTCTGCAGGTTTGGACAAACGTATGAGATGACACACGTATATCCAGCTTTGTAGTATCATACAGAACAGGCTTTTTCCTCTAAAAATTCCTTTGTGGCCTGCCTTTTCATCTCTCTCCCTCTTCTCAACTCCTGGTAACCACTTAATTGTTTTCCTTCTCCATAGTTTTGTTTTTGTCCAGAGTGTCAGTTACTTGGATTTATATGGTATGTAACCTTTTTAGATTAGCTTCTTTTACATAGTAATATGCATTTAAGTTTCCTCCATATCTTTTCACCATTTGACAGCTGATTTCTTGTTAGGATTGAACAATATTGCCTTGTCTGGATGTATTACGGTTTATCTCTTCACCCACTGAAGGATATCTTGGCTGCTTTCAAGTTTTCACAACTCTAAATAAAACTGCCATAAACAACTTTGTACTGATTTTTTGTGTGCATCCAAGTTTTAAGCTTTCCCCCCCATAAATATCAAGGAGAACAGTTCCTGGATTGTATGGTAATAGTGTGTTTAGCTTTATAAGAAACTGCCCGAGTGTCTTGAGAGTTCTTGGACAGCCTGTTGTTCCACATTCTCTCCAGCGTCTGATGTTGTCAGTGTTCTGGGCTCTGAGCATCCTATTAGGTGTAAGGACGGTGTCTCGTTTTAATTTACAATTCCTCAATCCCTTAAGGACTCATGATGTAGAATATATTTTTATGTGTTTATTTGCCATTTGTGTATCTTCTTTGGTGTCTGTTAAGGTCTTTGGTCCATTTTAAACATCAGATTGTTCATTTTCTTATTGTTGAGTTTTAAGAGTTCTCTGTATATTTTAGATAGCAGTCTTTTATCAGATTTGTCTTTCACAAATATTTTCTCCCCGTCTGTAGCTTGTTTTTTCATTTTCTTCACAGTCTTTCCAAAAGCAAACAAATTTCATTGAAAGAAACTCTCTTGTCAATTCTTTCTTTTAGAGTCATGTGGTTAGTGTCATATCTAAAAAGTCATCATTAAATCCAAAGTCATCTAGATTTCCCCCTATTTTATCTTTTGGAAGTTTTATGGTTTTCATTTTACATTTATGTCTGTAATCCAATTTGAGTTAATTTTTGTGAAAGATGTAGTGTCTCTGTATAGATTATTATTATTGTTTTTTGCATGTGGATGGCCAGTTGTGAAAAGCCTATCTTTGCTCTATTGTATTGCCTTTGCTCTCTTATCAAAGATCAGTTTACAATATTTATGTGGGGTATCTACTATTTTTTAGCCTGCTTTTCTCAAACAAAATACACATTAGGAGTCCTTTTTGGTTAATTATACTCAGATCTTATTGATATTTTATTGAATATCGAATGCTCCATAATTTGGACTGTAATTCATTGAATAAATTTCTTACTGAGGAGACATTTGCATATTGTTTAAATATACTAAAGAAAATCATCATGCAAATATATTAATTTAACATATACAATTATCTTCTCTGCCTAAATTTCTAAAAGGGTAGTTGTAAGGTCAAGAGTTATCTAATTTAAATTTTTATACACACTCTCACACTGTCCTCCAGAAATCTATATAATTGCATTGTTGCCAATAAGACTTAGGTGTTTCATTGATACTTGTGGTCACATAAACATCTATCAATTTTACGAGATGAAAATGATATATAATTTCCTTTGCATTTCTCTATTAGTGAAAGTGGATCTCTTTTCCATGTGTTTTTCAATGTTTTTTATTTCTCTGTTTTTGAACTGCCTGTTATCTTCCTTACCCATTTTTCTGTTGGAACAGTTGCTGTGTCTCTTTGATTTGCTAGAACTCTTTACATAATAATTTTTTTCATATGTATCCCAGTTGGTATTTTGTTTGGGGGTTTACTTTAAAAGGTAAATTTATGGTTAGAAATTTTATATTATTATGTAACCAAACTTATTAAATTTTATAATGGATCCTGAGTTCCTTATACTGCTTAAAAAGACATTACTGTTTTAAGATTATAAAATTATTCACTCATATTTTTTCTAGTATTTTATAGTTCCTTCTTTTTTCCCTTTCCTCTTTTTCTACACATTTGTATCTTTGATCCATCTGGAAGTTATTTTCCCATAAAGGATTCAGCTTTCATTTTCCCAAATGTCTAGCCAGTAAATTCAGTGTTATTTATTCATCTTACCAATTTGAAATGCTATCTTTATCATATACTTAACTACCACATATTCTTGGGTCTATTTCTAGCTCCTTTTCTTTGTTTCAATTTGGGTGATTTCTGTGCCTTGGTAGCAGTTCTGTTTTTGATATTGTAATTTATACGTTTTAATATCTAGCAGAATAAGTATGCTTCTAGTTCCTTTTAAAAAAATTCCTTCCAAGTTTTTTTGGCTTTTTCACTGGACTCTTTTTGAAATTAATTTTAGAATAATTTACAAGTTACTAACAATATCTTGTTTTAATTTTGAATGAAAATATGCAGATATTGTAGATTATTTTGAGGAAAATTAATAGATGAATAGTCTTTAAATATTGTGGGTTGTAATCAAGAATGTAACATGTATTTTTATTTATTAAATTATTTTTAATATTCTTTTCTTTAAAATTTTTGTTAAATCATAATTGTGTACATTAGTGCAATCATGGGGCACAATGTGCTGACTTCATATACAATCTGAAATATTTTCATCAAACTGTTTAACATAGCCTTCATGGCATTTTCATAATCACTGTATGAAGACATTGATATTCT
>CAUYON010153147.1:0-11443 GCA_963573935.1 Arctocebus calabarensis | reverse complement strand
AACATATTCTTCTTAGCAAAGTATCTCAAGAACGGAAGAAAAAGTATCCAATGTACTCAGCCCTACTATGAAGCTAATTTAAAGGTTTCATATGAAGGCTAAAACCCAACTATAGCACAAGAATATGGGAAGGGAGGGGAGGGGAGGTTGGGATGGAGGGAGGGTAATTGGTGGGGCCTCACCTATGGTGCATCTTAGAAGGATATAGGTGAAACTTACTAAATGCAGAATACAAATGTCTTCATACAATAACTAAGAAAATGCCATGAAGTCTATGTTAAACAGTTTGATGAAAACATTTCAGATTGTATATGTAACCAGCACATTGTACCCCTTGATTGCACTAATGTAAGCAGCTATGATATAAAAAAAAGAAAAAAAAATCAAGAGCAAAAAAAAAAATATTAAGAAGGTACAAATGTTTTCTTTACACGGATAGCTTTTTTCATTCTTTAGTTGGGGCTGTACATGTGCCCATCATGCAAATAGTGTTCATAGTACCTATTAGTAGGTATTTACCCCTTACTTCCCCCCTTCTGGATTTTGAACAATTTTTACATCTTTCTGTGCCCATGTGTGAGCATTAATTAGTTCCAAATTTTTAGAGAGTACATGTGGTATCTGTTTTTCCAATCTTGAGGTATTTCACTTAGAATAATGATCTCTAGTTCTCTTAAAATTGCAGCAAAAGACACAAATTCATTACTTTTATGGCTGAATAATACTCTATTTTATATATATATATGTGTGTGTGTGTGTGTGTGTGTGTGTGTGTATGTATCTCTCTCACATTTTCTTTATCCACTCATGAGCTGATGGGAACTTGGGTTGATCCCACGTCTTTGTATTTATGAATTGTGCTGCCATTAACATCCAAATATAGATGCCTTTTTGATAACATTACTTCTTTTCTTTGGGTAGCTATCAAGTAGTGCTGAACTGAATGGTAGATCTACTTTTAGTTCTTTGAAAAATCTCTAAACTGTTTTACACAGAGGTTGTACTAATATATAATCTCACTAACAATGTATAGACATTTCTTTCTTTCTTCATCCATGCCAACATCTATTGTTTTTGGAGTTTTTTTTTTTTTTTGCAGTTTTTGGCTGGGGCTGGGTTTGAACTCGCTACCTCCGGCATATGGGGCCGGCACCCTACTCCTTTGAGCCACAGGTGTTGCCCATTTTTGGACTTTTTAATGAGAACTGTTCTCACAGGGATAATGAGATACTTCATTGTAGATTTAATTTGCATTGCCCTGATGGTTACTGATGCTGAACTTTTTTTCATGTATATGTTGGCCATTTGTCTATCTGCTTTTGAAAAACTTCTATTCATATATTTTGCCCACTTTTTGATAGGGTTTTTTGTTTTGTTCTTGCTGACTTGTTTGAGTTTTTCATAGATTCTCAATATTAGCCCTTTATTAAATATATAGTTTGTGAATATATTCTCTAATCTATATTCATAAAGAATACTGGTCTGTAGTTTTCTTGTTGTGTCTTTTCCTGGCTTTGTTATCAAAGTAGTATTGGTATCAGAATGAGTTAGGGAAGACTCTTTTCCTAATTAATGTTATGGAATAGTTTCTGTAGTATGAGTAATGGCTTTTCTTTGCAGGTCTGGGGGAATTCAGCTGTGAATCCATCTTGTCCTAAGCTTTCTTTTTTGGTAAATTTTTTTATTACTGTTTCAATCTCACTATTCGTTATTGGTTTGCTCATGAGTTCTATTTCTTCCTGATTGACTTTTGGGAGGTTGTGCATTTCCAGGAATTTGTCCATTCCCTTTACATTTTCTAGTTGAAGTGTGTAGAGATTTTCATAGTATTCACAGATGATGCTCCATATTTTTTCAGTATCAGTTGTACTATTGCCTTTTTTATTTTGGATTGAACTTATTTGTGTTCTATCTCTTTTATTCTTGGGTCATTTAGCAAGAACTTTATCAATTTTATTTAACTTTTTGTTTATTTGTCCTTTTTTTTTCTATCACATTTAGTTCTGCTCTGACCTTTGTTGTTTTCTTCTGCTGACTTTGGTTTTGTTTTGGTATTTCTTTCCTTATTCGTCAAGATGTCACATTAGGTTGTTAATTTGTGATCTTTTTGCATTTTTGGTTGGGAATGTAAGGTTATGAATTTTCACCCTTAGAATGTTTTTTCTGAATCCCATAGAGTTTGCTAGCTTGTGTCTCCTTGTTGATCAGTTCAAGGAATCTTTTGATTTCCATTTTAATTTCATTATTGACCTAAATGTAATTTAGCAGCAAATTGTTTAATTTCCATGACTTATTGAGGATTAGAGTTTTCTCTTGAAATTGATTTCTACTTTTACTCCACTGTCGTCTGAGTAGATATATGGTATGATTTTGATTTTTTTAGAATTTATTGAGACATGTTTTATGGCCTAAATTATGGTCAGTCTTGGAGAATATCCAATGTGCTGATGAGCACACTGTATGTTGAGTAGTTTGGGGGTATTATGATCTGTGAATGTTTGTTGTAGTGTCTCACTTAAGTTCAGTATGTCTTTATTTATTCTCTGCTTTGATGATTTGTCCAGCTCTGATGATAGGGTATTGAAGTCCCTGGCAATTACAATGCTACTATTTATTTCTTTGCATAGCTCTAGTAGAATTTAATTCATTTACTTGAGAGCTCCTGTGTTAAGTGCTTTTATATTTGAAATTATTAGGTCTTCTCTTTGAATTGATGTCTTTATCATTATATTATGAACATCTCTGCTTTTCTTTATTTTTGTTGGTTTAACGTCAATTTTATATGATATAAGAATGGTCACACCCACTCTTTTTAAGTTTCCATTTGTGTGGAATATTTATTTATTGTCAGCCCTTCATGTTGAGTCTGTGTGTATCCTTGTGGTTTAGATGTTTCCTGAGGACAGTAATTATGTGTACTTGGGTTGTGTTTTTTTCATCCATTCCACCAGCCTATGTCTTTTGAGAAAATCATTGGGACTGTTAATGTTGAGTGATGGAATTAATATGTGAGATACTGTTATCTTTATCATGTTGGCTAGTACCCTATTGCTTTGTTTTTCCTCTCCTGCTATTGTTTTATAAGAGTTGTAAGCTTTAGTTTTTTGTTGTGGTTTTATACTGGTGAGTACCAATTGTGTTGATTTGTGTAATAATGCTTTTCTCAATATTTCATGCAGGGCAAGCCTGAACATGACAAGTTCTCTTTGTGTTTGTCTGGAAAAAGAATTTGTCTATCAATTGTGAAACTGAGTTTTGCAGCATGCAGCAGATGTTCTGCTTTAGAAGATTGAAATGGAAGCCCCAATCCCTCTGGCTTGTAAGGTCTCCCCTGAGAATGTCTGATGGGTTTTCCATTATAGGTTATTTGTTGTTTTCATCTTGCTGCTTGTAGAATTTTCTTCTTCATTTTTACTTTACTAGCTTGACTACTATGGGCCTTGGAAATGTTCTATTGTTATGACTCTTCCTGATATTTGATGACCATATTGTATCTGGTTCATTTCACATTTCTCTAAGTGATTGCTCAATTTCTTTTATTCTTTCCTCTGCCTCTTTGTATAAATGGATTAGCTTGAAAGCCATGTCTTCAGGGGCCAGGAACAGTAGCTCATGCCTGTAATCCTAGCGCTTGGGAGATCAAGGTGGGTGGATTGCCTGAGCCCAAGGGTTCGAGAGCAGCCTTTGCCAGAGCAAAACCTCATCTCTAAAAATAGATGGGTGTGGTGGTGGGTGCCTGTAGTCCTAGTTACTTGAGAGGCTGAGGCAAGAGAATTGTTTAAGACCAAGAGTTTGAGGTTGTTGTGAGCTGTGACTCCACAGCACTCTACAAAGTGAGACTCATAAAAAACAGAAAGAAGGAGAGAGAGAGAGAGAAATTTGTCTTCAAGTTCTGAGATTCTTTCTTCTTCTCAGTTTAATCTGTTGTTGAAATTTTCTGCTGTGTTTGAAATGCCCTAAATGACTTTCATTTTTTTTCTTACTTTGTCTAGTTCTGTAGTGACTTTTTCATTTTTTTCATTGATTTACAGAAATATTTTTTGGCTTGTTTTTGTTGGTTTTCAACTTTCTCTTCAATTCTATTCATCTTATTTGTCATCCATATTCTGAATTCCATTCCTGTCAGCTTGGCAATTGCCTTATGGTTGGATAAGCTCTGTTGTGATTCCTTGGAATTTATGAATTTTTTTTTTTAAATGTTGCAAGTGGGTTTTTTTTGTTGTTTGCTTTTTTCTGATTTCTTCTCATCTGAGTCTTCTTCTCTTGGCTCAGGGCTAAGAGCTTTGCTGGGTACTTGTTTTCCCTTTCTGGGAACTCTCCAGCATAATTAGAAAAGGGGTAGTCCCTGGATGGCACATTTTTCCTCAGGTGAAATATGGATGCAGCAGGGGAAGGGCCGGTCCTCTAAAGGGAGGTAGCACATCTGTTCTGTTTTGTCCTGTTCATCTATGATTGCTACAGTTCATCAGCCTTTGAATTAAAAATTTGTTCAAAAACACAGAAGATAGGGGCTTTTGATCCCCGAGGGTCCTCCATGTTGCACACATCTTCCTTTTCAGATATTCTGCCTTTGCTAGACAAGTGCAACAAAATGGTTTTTCCTGTCTGTTTAGGTGGAGGCAATGTTGCCCTGTGTGATGTGTGTGGATTACTCTTTTCATGATGCAAGGGCTTGCTTCGTCTATTTTAAACATGATAGGCCAACAATGTTTTCACAGTCCTTCGGGGTAGTCGATCTTTCTTATAAAGAGAAGGAATAGAAGAAAAACTTTAAAAGTTAAAAAATCTTACTAAAGCAATCTTCTTAGTATAAACAAAGAGAAACAAGATAATTCAAGGAATCATTCATTACCATAATAAAATCTTCTATTTACAAAGCTTTTAACAGGTTTCAAAGTACTTTTGCATTTATTAGTTTGAGAATATCCAAACTTATTTTACCCCCAAATATTAATAATATCAAGTAAGGGAATGATAGAGAAGCAAGATATAAAGTATGCTTAGACGGAGGTTAGTAGCAGAAAATGATCTCATAGATTAAATAATCTCAGAATTATTTATAATTGTTATGAAATAATCAGAATTCAATTTTTAAAAAACTATACAGAATTCTTATGGAAAACATATTTTTTGGAATTGAGATAGGCATAGTAAGTTTTATTATGTACCTTATGAAAAAGATGTCATTTTTTCCTCAATTATTAATACTTTGAAATTAATATGTAAACCACTGTGACAAAAATGATGGGGAATGTGATATAAAATATTGAATTTACTTAATTTATCCTGATGTTCCCTTTCAGATTTTTCCCATACATATTACATGTTTATATGGCTGACATAAATGTCTTTGTTTTTATTCCGAAAAATATTTTTCTAATTGCTTTCTTCATAATTTTTATTTTGATAATTGAGTGGTTTTATAGAATATTGATAAGTCAAAATGTAATTTGTCTTTCTAATTGTTAGTCATTTAGATTATGTTTTGAGAATATTAGAGACTAGCTATATGCATACAACTGTTTCCTTTCAGCTTAAAATAATACCAGACAGCAAGCAATGTGAGGACAGGGCTGGCATGTCACTTTAGGCTACCCATGGTATTTCCAGCCCCTAAATCAGTGTATTGGAGGTGCTTGATTTTTTTTTTTTCTTTTTGGGTTTCTAAATGAATGGAACATTGTCTTTTGAACTATCTTGCAAAATTGCTTTTAAAAATGACTGCTTTCGTATTTTTTTAAAACTAGCACTGTGTGAATCTACTATTTTCATCACATGCTCATTAAAACTGGATATTCCATTAATATAAAAATACTTTTCATTATTTTTATTTTTTGTATATGTTGTAATTTGCATTTCTTTGGTAATGAAGTGGAATATATTTTCATGTTTGTTATATGATAATATTTATACAATTTCTAGTTGTTGGGGGAAATAAACTTCCAGGAGAGAACCTTATATTGGATGAGAATCAAGCATGGGCATTTCAATTAAAATTAGTCTAGTGTCCAATCTCCCACTTTCCGATCTATTAAGATTCATATGGTCTCTACCATGACACTTCATACTGTAGTTAAGTTTTGAAGAATAGTTTTAATTTCATTTATAAGATGCCATATTGATGTGAGATCCTCAAGTTAAAATATTTGTGGGTTCTCATCCTTAGAAATTGTGAATATCCCATTTTCAAATCCCAGATTTTCAAAGATTTAGTTTGGTTAAACCTCCAGTGATTTTACTCATGTTAGTAATAATTAGTGATTTCTACTTGAATTCAATAATTTATTTTCTAAATTTTTAAAATATTTCAAAATTACTTACATTGTTTTGAGATTGGAGACATCTCTATCTAAGGGTTAAAATCCCTTCAACTACTTGTATATTTTGAGTCAATAGTTCACAATTTACAGAATAATTTCTGGGTATTTAAGGTGTCCTCATAGAAAAAAAAAATCAACCTTGGCACCCGAGAAAGAATGCTCACAGCTTATTTTTCAGAGGGGTTTTAAGGATACCAGGGCCCATATCTCCTTTCTGTGAGGAGGTTTCAAGAGGGCTAGAATTGAAAAAAAAAAAGTCAATAATACTTTTAATTGCTGTCTCAAAGTCAATTTTCTTCATCATTGTTGAGATATCGGAGGAAGATTATACTTTCATTAACAAGTTGGATGTTGCTTTTAAACACGTAATTCTTGGTACTTTTTGACAAGTTTAATTTATGTGAACCATTTTAAAATTCGGTATACTAGAGTTAGGGGAATATGGTCAGCTTTAGCTAAAGGGAGAGCCGAGTTTGAAACATCTCCCTCAGAAGGACACACACACCATGACCCTTATCAGACACACCCTTCAGGGGCAATGAAGGGCAGCCGAGCCTTTAGTCTCCAAAACCTGATTCCCATGGCTCAGGGAAACTGCCGTATCATTAGTCATATGTAAATCATTATGAAATACTATCTCTAATGTTAGTATTTTAGAGAATGACTGTAGCTTTTTGAGGGGGTCATAAGTTATACAGGCACACACAAGCACACTTATATGTGCATGCACGCACACACATGTATTCTTGTTTTCATATGGTAACATATATGTTTCCTGTAATTCTTTTCTCGAGAACTGTTGTTTTTCCTAGATCCTTGTGACAACATCACACTTACCAAGTAGGAGGTTGCAGAAAAGAAGCCTGTTCCCAGCAGAGAAACTGCTGTAGCATAACACACGCTGGTTTTCTACGGCATTAAGTACTTATTCTTCAGGATGTAGTGATTTGTACTTCCTCTCTTGTTTAGACTGGGAATAATCCTCAGTATTTATGCAGTTTAAAAGTTCTATGAGAAACAAAGGCTTAATATTGAAGTATAATATATTATAATACAGCTTCCCTGCAAGGCATGATATTTCTACTTTATTTTGCAGAATAGTTCTTGGAAGAATCCATCAATTATGATTGGCACCCTGGGTTTTAGAGGGATTCCAAACAGTTTAAATCCATCGCCCTCTGGTGTTCTTCTGAAGTATTGCCAGTAGGAAAACTTCACCACCTTATTAACCAAGAGCAGGAAGAAAGTAAAGTGTTAATGGAGTTTTTCCTTTAACTGAATGCATTTCAGAAATCATTGGGTTACTTCTAGGGAAATACTTGGTGAGAACAGACATAAAGAACTTCTTTATTCTTATTGAAGTCCTTGGTTTTGTTGATACTGTTTGTGTTATTGTTGTTTTCCCTCAGCATTGAGCCAATTTTTTTTCCCACTCAAAACTTTTTTCCTCTTTCTTTTGTCTTTGGAGAGCAGTAACTCTATTGAGTCTCTTAGGGAACAAATATTTATTGCATTCCTCCTATAAGTCAGGTATGGTGCTAAATTCTAAAGGAAAGATGGAGGGGTAATTAAAATGGTCTTACCTGCTTTTGAATCTTTTCTGACATTCCAGGCTTTGCTGATTTTTAGTCAAGCTTGCTCTTCGCAGACAAACCAACCAGCAAGTGAACATGGGATCAGCTTCCTCCTACTGTGCGGAATTTTCAGGCTCACGCATAGCCTTCCTCTAAGTTTCCAGGAATCCTCAGAGTTGCCTAAAATGTACTTGAGAATTATTCTTTAAGTAATTACCACATAGCACGTCCTACAGAAGCTACTGAAACCCAGGCATCAAAAGTCACTTTGAGTAGGAAAAGTGCCCTTGAGTTCCACTTGGGCTGTGTGTGTTGGGGGGGTAGGGCAGGGAGGGTGGCCTTGAGCCTGCGGTGGCAGAGATTTTAATCCTTTGCTGTAAACTTTTATTTTCTTTTCTTTTTGCTCAGAGAGACTTACAGATTAGTCAATTTCTTCTGCTAAATTGAATCCCTGGACGATGTTTTTCAACCTTTTTTAATCTTTCTGCACACTTGAAACTATATTTACCTTCTGGAAATGCTTAAATTATGTTGATCAAAAAAAAGCATAAATAAAAAGAATATACTTACTGTGCTGTGAAGTTGTATTGAAAATCATTTAATGATATTTAAAAAATTTCATGGCACACCTAAGATCCTCTCACTGCATATCAGGGTGCTGTGGCACATGGGTTGAAAATCGCCTGCCTTAGAGAATTAAGTATTTCTTTAAATGGGGATTGGAAACTGGAAGAGGCAGTTGGAAAAGTCTGGAACCTTAGGCACTGTTCAGAAAAGGTTGGTTGGGCAGAATGACTTATGTGCATGAAGTTGGGAACAAGGATGCATCTTGAGGACACTGGACATTTGGCTGTAACAGGATTAAAAAGATGCAAAATGTGGGAAGTGAGGTAGTAGACAGGTGTAATGATAGGAAAGGCAAGCTGTGTGTGTGTTACAATGCATTTCAGAGGCCAGCCTAGATGGAGCTGATGATGGCACTGCTGTAGGGTGGCATTTCCCCCCGCCCCCAGCCCTAAACACTAAGTGGTCAGCAATGTCCCCAGGCCTGGGTGTGGCCCTGGCATTGGCACTGGCAATGCTACAGCACTTTGTTGGAGTTTTGTTCTCATTTGTATTAGAGCCCCTTAAAAGTGCAGCACATATCTTAATTATTTTTGTATTTTTACCACTTAGTTCAGGGTATGCCTGGTTTTTGTTGTTGTTGTTGTTTTTGGTTTGGTTTGTTTGTTTTTAAGAAAAGTTTATTTATAAATATTTTGCTGAGGAAATGAATGAGCACTAAATGATAGGAGTAAATTCTAATCCATGAATTGTAGATAAATTGAGACCAGGTCAATCCACCTATACTTGGCCAACAGTGAATCAGTGCCTTTAATTTTCTGTTTGATATGGGTTGTCAGGAGCTTAAAGATGAAAAATAAGAAACAAAAACCAAATAAGCAAATGGTCCATATTGTTTAGTTTAGTATACCAAATGGAATTCATAGAGACTCCTGGAATCTTACATCAACTCATACCATAATTCATTTTGTCCATCAGTCCCAAGTGTGCTATATTTTGGGGGGAAATCTAGATTTGGTGGCCAGCACTGGGAAAGGTGAGCTATTTCTGGTTGGTGCTTACCTAGCCAAGTGAAGTAGAAAAATCACAGGTTCCACTTCATATCTTTTGGAGAGACCCATTTTTCTCATCTTAATTTAAAAATAATAACAATTTCCCTAAAATGTGTAGATCTCTGGACATCATTCTGATTGGGCACCAGTATCAGTTGTAATTTAACAATTGTAAATACAATACCTGTTGTTTTCTTTATCAATCTTTTTCCCCCAGCAGAATTGGTTGAGGGTGTTTTCTTTGTGTGTGTGTGTATGATTGATTGGTTGTTTGTTGAGATAGAGTCTCACTTCTTGTTACTCTGGTCTAGAGTACAGTGGCATCATCACAACTCACTGCAACCTCCAATTCCTGGGCTCAAGTGATCCTCCTGTCTCAACCTCGTGAGCAGCTGGGAATACAACCCATGCTATCATGCCCAAATTGTTTTATTTTTTGTAGAGATGGTGTGGTGCTGAGGTTGCTCTCCAGCTATTGAGCTCAAGCGATTCTCCCTTCTCAGCCTTCCAGGGTGCTAAGATTATAGACATGAGATGAGCCTGTGCTTGGCCTCTTTGAGTGTTATTAAATTGCTTGTGTGATGATCTCTGTTTGATACACCTGTTGCCCCTCTGTGGATATGGTTATTTTTGGAGAATCAATTCAAGTTTTTTAAAAGGGCAATGTTTTACTTCCAAAAATAATTTATTTTGGTAGTTTATTGTAATTATCTAAATTGGTTTTCTTCTTGAAAAAAAATAGTCCTCAGTTTCTGAGACCAATATTTTACCTGAGGAAAAAAATAGATTCCCATTCAGCTTTTCCAAAGGGATGGTTTAAGCATTCTTAATCTCCTGTGGGGAGTATGTAAGGAACCACTCAAGATTGCTCCTTTTATTTCTAGTTTGAAATGTTTGGCCCTGTGCCTAGAAATTGAGTATGTACAAAGTATAGAAGTACAATATACAGTCTTGTTAACCCAGCTCCTTTGTCATGGAACCTGTACCTTGATATTTCTACAGAAGTCACCAATAGGTGAAAAAGGCATCCTAAAAATCTTGAGACAACTCTTTTGCAAAATAAAAATAATTAAGTATTTATTTTTCCCCGCATTCATTTTTTTAAGTTATTTTCTTAATTTTTAAGTTATCTAATTCAATAATAACCAAGATTTGAGTATAATAACTTAAAAAGTTTTAAAGTAACAATGAACAGTTACAAACAGTCATAAAAGTAAAATGCATAATACAATGTAACCCTTTATAACTATTACTCAGATTCAATAGTTTCCCACCTTTCTCTTCCTAATTTTCTTTTCTTGTTTTCTCTGCTGAAACATTTGAAAGCAGATACTGCATCAAGTTATTTCATCTCTATATATGTGTATATCTAAAAAAAATACAACTTTTTTCTTTTAAACATAGCCACAGGACCATTGTCACACCTAACAAAATTAAAAATGAGTTTTGGTCTGATGTGATCCTTGATTAATAATTAATTTCCCAGACTGTGTTTTTACTGTTGTTTGTTGAGGATGTACACATTTAATGTACAAAATGAAATTGAATCCCCACATGATACACATTGATTAAGAACATAATGGTGTGTGACCTTGTCACCTTGGTAATACTTTTAAATGCAATTGTATTTCACTGTTCTCTATATCATCTACATATATTTAGAAAACAATAGTGTGTGTGTGTGAAATATTTTTCAGGCTACATAAAAAGAGCTTGATGACCACAAGCATTTGTTGTATTTGTAATAATTTGGCAGCCCTTCTCAGGCTGTGAGTCTTACATCTGGGCTAGGTTTTTTTTTTTTTTTTATTGTTGGGGATTCATTGAGGGTACAAGAAACCATGTTACACTGGTTGCATTTGTTAGGAAAAGACCCTCTTACAATCGTATTTTGCCCCCAAAAGGTGTGGCACACACCAAGACCCCAAGACCC
>CAUYON010153144.1:0-13274 GCA_963573935.1 Arctocebus calabarensis | reverse complement strand
GTCTTTGTCATGAGCATAACCAGTGGTGGAGCAATGAAAGGGATTAGTCCTGCCAGAGTTACATATAATGCTGGCTTTGGGCTGTCAGGCAGGTAAGTTATGATGCTTGGTGGCCGGGCTGGAAGTACTTCTTGTTTCTGCCGCTTCATAAAACTGCACGGGGATGTATGATAGCATTGTGTCTTGCTCATACACACTGAGAATGATGAGAAAAGCCAAGGTCTTGGAGACAAAAGAGAAAAATTCTGCTGGAGAGATGTCTTCAGAGAAAGTGTATTTGTTCTACCCATGACTCCTACTCCCATCGGGAAAAGGTACTTCAGTGCCTACAAAGAAAATAGAACCAGAAGACAAATGGAACATAATTTACTTATGAAATCTGGGTTAACTAATATTTGAAAATACTGTATTATAAAAATATACCATATTCTGATACCATTTTAAAACATTCTTTTTTGTAAGGTTAAGAAGACAAGACTTAAAAAATACCTAACACCAAATTTTAGTCAATCCCAATATGAAATGAGAAGAATCAAGCATACAAAAATACCTGCTTTCCACTAGCATATCTGACTGTATGGAAAGGATGAACTGACTACATAGTAGTGCTATTAAAAGTAATATAGTTGGCTCAGCGCCTGTGGCTCAAAGGGTTAAGGCGCCAGCCACGTACACCTGAGCTGGCGGGTTTGAATCTAGCCCGGGCCCGCCAAACAACAATGGTGGCTGCAACCAAAAAATGGCCGGGCGCCTGTGGTCCCACCTTCTTGGGAGGCGGAGGCAAGAGACTCACTTGAGCCCAGGAATTAGAGGTTGTTGTGAGCTGTGATGCCATAGCACTCTATCCAGGGTGACAGCTTGAGGCTCTGTCTCAGAAAGAAAAAAAAAAGTATTTTTTTTTTAAACTATAATACTTTTAATAGCAATAGTTATTGCTATTAAAAGTATTATAGTTACATGTAAAAAAAACAACTGAATACAGACCGGTGATGTATTTCAACCTACCACTAATCTTATCCTACCAGTGAAGAAGGGTAAAACTAGATCTTTAACAGTTGGCCTTCTAAATCATCTCTTCTATTTATAACTTACAAAAGCAGCAGCCCTAATTACTATGGAAACATTGTGTATAGGAAAAAGAAATCGCCCTTCTAATTTAGCTTTATAAAAACTGCATACTTTTTTTTTTTTTTTTTTGGACAGAGTCTCTGGGTAGAGTGCTGTAGCATCACAGCTCACAGCAACCTCAAACTCTTGGGCTTAAGTGATTCTCTTGCCCCAACCTCCCAAGTAGGTGAGACTACAGGCACCTGCTGTGACGCCCAGCTATTTTTTGGTTGTAGTTGTTGTTTGGCATGCCCGGGCTGGATTCAAACCTGCCAGCTCCGGTGTATGTGGCTGGCGCCCTAGCCACTTGAGCTACAGGCGCTGAACCAAAACTGCACACATTTCAAAGATCCTTGCCTTTGTACATGTGTCTGCCTAAGTTATTATTATTATTTTTTTTTTTGGAGTTTTTGGCCAGGGCTGGGTTTGAACCCACCACTTTCGGCATATGGGGCTGGCGCCCTACTCCTTTGAGCCACAGGCACCACCCTACTTTTTTTTTGTTTTTGAGACATAGCCTCACTCAGCATGGCATCATAGCTCACAGCGACCTCAAACTCTTTAGGCTCAAGCCATCTTCTTGCCTTAGCCTCTTGAGTAGCTGGGACTACAGGTAGCTGCCACAATGTCGTGCTATTCTTAGAGACAGGGTGTCAATTTTGCTCAGGCCAGACTCAAACTCCTGAGCTCAAGTAGTTCATGTACATCTCAGCCTCCTAGAGTGCTGAAATTACAGGCATGAGCCACCTGGCCCTCATCTTACTTTTCTATCTAGGGAACTTAATCTCATCTTTCAAAATTGAGCATAAAGACTCGGCACCTGTGGTTCAACAGGCTAAGGAGCCAGCCACGTACACCTGAGCTGGCAGGTTCGAATCCAGCCTGGGCCTGCCAAACAATGACGACTGCAACCAAAAAATGGTGGAGCATTGTGGCAGGTGCCTGTAGTCCCCGCTACTTGGGAGGTGGAGGCAGAAGACTTGCTTGAGCCCAGGAATTGGAGGTTGCTGTGAGCTGTGATTTCACAACACTCTATCCAGGGTGACAGCTTGAGGCTCTGCCTCAAAAAAACTAAAACCAAAAACAAAAAAAAAATTGAGCGTAAAGCTCTCCTTAATCCCTCTCCAGCCTGATTTAATGCTTCTAAAGTAAATACCCTATGCACGCTTCCATCGTAATTCTTGCTGTGAATTAAAAGTGTGTGTTGTGTTTACAGGGCTGGGTACAGTGGGTCATGCCTATAATAATCCTAGCACTCTGGGAGGCCAAGGTGGGTAGATTGCTTGAGCTCAGGAGCTGGAAACCAGCCTGAGCCAGAGCAAGACCCTATCTCTAAAAGTAGCTAGGTGTTGTGGTGGTTACCTGTAGCTACTCAGGTGGCTGACGTAAGAAAATCACTTGACCCCAAGAGTTTGAGGTTGCTGTGGGATATGACACCATAGCACTCTACCAAGGGTGACAAAGTGAGACTGTGTCTCAAAAAAAAAGTGTTGGATACAGCTGGGCACAGTGGCTAACACTTGTAATCCTAGCACTTGGGAAGGTTGAGGCAGGTGGATTGCCCGAGCTCACAGGTTTGAGACCAGCCTGAGCCATGGCAGAGACCTCATCTCTAAAAATAGATGGGTGTTGTGGAGGGTGCCTGTAGTCCCACCTACTTGGGAGGCTGACACAAGAGAATTGCTTAAGTCTGAAGAGTTTGAGGTTGATGTGATTTCACAGCTCTCTACCAAGGGTAACAAAGTGAGACTCTAAAAAGGCTCCAAAAAAAAGGCTCTGCACCAGTAGCACAGTGGTTCTGGTGCTGGCCACTATAACAACAATAAAAAATAGCCAGGCATTGTAGCAGGCGCCTGTAGTCCCAATTACTTTGGAGGCTGAGGCAAGAGAATTACTTAAGCCCAAGAGTTTGAGGTTGCTATGAGCTGTCACGCAATAGCACTCTACTGAGGGCGAATGAGTGAGCCTCTGTCTCAAAAACAAAAAATAAAAAGTGTTGGATGGAAGGAAAAAATGGAAGTTATTTAGCTATGGCCCTTTCCCTTGTTTCTGACCATCTCTCTCTCTCTCTTTTTTTTTTTTTGTAGAGACCTTCTCACTCTATCGCCCTCAGTAGAGAGCTGTGGAGTCACAGCTCACAGCAACCTCCAGCTCTGGGCTTAGGCGATTCTCTTGCCTCAGCCTCCTGAGTAGCTGGGACTACAGGCGCCCGCCAGAACGCCTGGCTAATTTTTGATGCATTTCAGCTGTGGCCGGGTTTGAACCCGCAGCCCTCGGTATATGGGGCTGGCGCCCCACTCGCTGAGCCACAGGCGCTGCCTTTTTTTTTTTTTTTTTTGTAGAGACAGAGTCTCACTTTATAGCCCTCAGTAGAGTGCCATGGCGTCACACAGCTCACAGCAGCCTCCAACTCCTGGGCTTAGGCAATTCTCTTGCCTCAGCCTCCCGAGTAGCTGGGACTTCAGGTGCCCGCCACAACGCCCAGCTATTTTTCTGTTTTTGCAGTTCGGCCGAAGCTGGGTTTGAACCTGCCACCTTTGATATATGGGGCTGGTGCCCTACTCGATGAGCCACAGGCGCTGCCCCTGACCATCTATTTCTAAGTGGAATCCTACATCTATTCTCCTTCCTGCTTTATAATTCTTCATTTGACATATTAAGTATTTCATCCAACTCTTTCTCCCCTCATCTGAATACATCTAAGAAGCATTTTTGACATTTTCACTGCTACTGTGTTCCTCTGAGCACTGCTTGGCAAACAGTGCTCAAAAATTGCTAAATAAACTAACCTTTGAAGGTGCTTGAGAAAACTTCTGGATGAAGTGAAGCATACTGGACCCTATTAAAGTCTTGTTCAGGAAGATGCCAGGCAGTTCTGATTAACCTATTTTTACAGCTAGTAGAGTTGCTGAATCAGAAGCAAGCTGCTGTGTATAAAATAAGATGTCATAAACGTATAAAATTTTCCTCATTTTATACATTAATTTTAAACAGTAGTAACTCATGAAGACTTTCTCACATATAACACAATTTCCTTTAAAAAGAATCACTGTTTTCAAAGTGTCAGTAACATAGTAATAAAACACAAGGACATCCTGGCTCTGCGCCTGTGGCTCAATGGGCTAAGGTGCCAGCCACATACACCTGAGCTGGTGGGTTTGAATCCAGCCCAGGCCCGCCAAACAAAAATGACGGCTTCAACCAAAAAATGGCCGAGCGTTGTGGTGAGCGCCTGTAGTCCCAGCTACTTGGGAGGTGGAGGCAAGAGACTTGTTTGAGCCCAGGAGTTGGAGGTTACTGTGAGCTGTGATACCACAGCACTCTATCCAGTGTGACAGCTTGAGGCTCTGTCTCAAAAAAAACAAAACAAACAAACAAAAAAAAACCCCAAAACACAAGGACATCCTTTTCTTTCCCTGAACTGTTCTTTTAGCTTTGGTGGCATTAACAGAGTAACATACCAGACAGAAGATCTGGATTTTATAAACATCACCACTTCCTAGCTGTATGACATTGGCCAAATTACTTGAGTGCCAATTTTGTCATTTTTAAAACTGAGAGTCTTCTGAATGGCCTTTTTTTAAAAAAAAAGGAAAACCCCCTGAAAGTCATAGCTTCTGTGGTTCCTTTTTTCCCTCCTTGGCTATAGACTTCACTGCTCAAACTTGGCCATGAACCAGGCACTAGAACTGCATGTTTTATATGCATACTCATTTAATGCTCACAATAACCTCATCAACTTGGTAGTGAGAAAACAGCCTGGTGTCAAGCAATCGTGATTGTATCCTGGCTTCACCACTTACTAGCTGCTAGACTTCGAGCAAGTTATTTAACCTTGCCATCGTGCAGTTCATTCACCATCATAAGGATGACTACTTCATAGGGTTGATGTTTAATAAGTCAATATATGTAAAGAGCTAAGAACTGTCCCTAACACAAAAAATAAGCACCTTATACAGGAAGGACTAACGTAAGCAGCCAGTAAGCAGCTGAATGAGAACATGAATCAAGATTTGATGATCTCATTCTTTTTTCTTCATTTTTTTTGAGACAGAGTCTCACTTTATAACCCTCGGTAGAGTGCTGTGGCATCACAGCTCAAAGCAACCTCCAACTCCTGGGCTTAGGTGATTCTCTTGCCTCAGCCTCCTGAGTAGCTGGGACCACAGGAACCTGCCACAGCATCAGGCTATTTTTTTTTAGCCACCGCACGGGGCTTGACAATCATTCTTTTTTCTTTTTTTGGTAGACAGAGTCTCACTTTGTTGCCCTCAGTAGAGTGCCATGGTGTCACACAGCTCACAGCAACCTCCAACTCCTGGGCTGAAGCGATTCTCCTGCCTCAGCCTCCCAAGTAGCTGGGACTATAGGCGCCCAGCTGTTATTCTGTTTTGCAGTTCAGCGAAGGCCAGGTTTGAACCCGCCACCTTCAGTATGTAGGGCCGATGCCCTACTCAAAGAGCCACAGGTGCTGCCCCTGACAATCATTCTTAACCAGGAGAATGAGGTGGCTAAAAAACAAACTTTACAGTTGCTGCTTAACTCAGACGAATGCATACTAAGGCTGGGTAGAGAAATCCTGTATACAGACAATGTCTGTATTCTGTACAGAATCATGTAGGGAGGTAAATTGTCCCAGGCCTTCCCAATAGAGTTTAGATCACACTCTCACCACACCCACCTTCCTGACCCTGACTAAAATCCCGGAACAGTCCACCCACTGCTTTTGCTTAAAATCACTTTTTTCATGAAGACTTTTGGGAACACTTAAAAGCTTATCCTCGGTCACCTTCCCGCACTTCCTATCTACTGTAGCGGGTGCGTCCCAACTCAAGAATATTAAAATGAAAAGCGGTAAGAGGCTCGGCGCCTGTGGCTCAAGTGGCCAAGGCACCAGCCACATACACCTGAGCTGGCAGGTTCAAATCCAGCCCGTGCCCGCCAAACAACAATGACAGCTACAACCAAAAAATAGCCAGGCGTTGTGACGGGCGCCTGTGGTCCCAGCTATTTGGGAGGCGGAGGCAGGACAATCGCTTGAGCCCAGGAATTGGAGGTTGCTGTGAGCTGTGATGTCACAGCACTCCATCCAGGGTGACAGCTTGAGGCTGTCTCCAAAAGTAAAAAAAAAAAAAAAAAAGTGATAAGGACCGGGCGTGGTGGCTCACGCCTATAATCCTAGCATTCTGGGAGGCCGAGGCGGGTGGATTACCTGAGCTCACCGGTTGCCCGTCTGAGGCAGCGCAAGACCCGTTTCTTAAAAAAAAAAAAAAAAAAAAAAATAGCCAGACTTTGTAGCGGGAGCCTGTAGTCCCAGCTACTTGACAGGCTGAGGCAAGAGAATCGCTTAAGCCCAGGAGTTTGAGGTTGCTGTGAGCTGTGATGCCAAGCACTCTACCAAGGGCGACAAAGTGAAACTGTCTCAAAAAAATAAAGAAACCTCGATGAATCTCCAACAATAAAAAAATAAATAAAATGAAAAGCGACCGGCTAAAGGCCAGGAATGGCAGATGGTGCAGCGATTAAGGATACAAACCTAAAGGTTAATCTGCCCGATTTAGATGAAAACATTGATTTTCCCATTGCCCCATGAAAACATCGCAACCGACCAGTCCTCAAACCAACGCCTGAGAAAGGGGAAGCAAAGTTTAGGCCCCACAGTCTAAGGAACCAAGCCCTCCGTTGCCGGAGTCTCCCAATTTACTACCGACTTCTGGGGCTCCCTTCTCCCCGCACTTCCCAGCCCGCGCCTGTGGTGGCTGGGACACTTACTCGCCACGGTCGCACCAGGAGACAGAAAGCTGTGCCGCAGCAACGGCGAGCGACTCAACCGAGGGCACTTCCGGGAAGTGGATTTAGATAGCCCCTACAGCTTGACTACTGGAAAAAATAAGTCCGGGTGGGAACCTGACCTGTGCTAACTGGTTCCCACGGTCGGCTTTCTGTTGGGGGCCATTCTGATTTTTTTTGTTTGTTTAAGTTTGTCACCCTCGGTAGAGTGCTGTGGCGTCACACCGCTCACAGCAACCTCCAAATCCTGGACTCAAGCCATTCTCTTGCCTCAGCCTCCCTAGTAGCTGGGACTACAAGCGTCCTCCACAACGCCCGGCACTTTTTTTTTTTTTTTTAAATTTAGCAGGCCCCGGCCGGGTTTGAACCCACCAGCATGCAAGCAAGTGGCCGGCGTCCTAACCACTGAGCTATGGGCGCCCAGTCGGGCCATTCCTTTAAAATCTTTTTTTTTTTTTTTGATAAAAAGTCTCACTTTATCACCCTCAGTACAGTGCGGTAGTCATAGCTCACAGCAACCGCAGACTCCTGGGCTCAAGTGATTCTCTTGCCTCAGCCTCCCAAGTAGATGGGACTACAGGCACCCGCCACAACGCCGGGCTATTTTAGTTTTAGAGGTGTGTGGGGGGGGGTCTCGCCCTGGCTCAAGTTGAACCCATGAGCTCAGACAATCCCACTGCCTCAGCCTCCCAAGTGCTAGAATTACCGGCGTCAGTCACCGCGCCCGGCCTTATTCTTTTAAAATCTTAATTCTAGTATAAGTCAGATGTAGAGGATACCCGAAGGGTCCTTGACTCTCTAGTCCAGGGTTCCTAACCAGCGACTCCGCCTGCAGAGTTTGGATCTCAAGAGTGATGGTAGTGGAGAAAACCAGGAGACGGGAGTTTAGCCTAATAGTGGCCTGGCTAAATTGCTGGCCATCTCTGGAACTAATTTTTAAATAACAGGGCTTACGGGACCTATGGGGCTCACCTCACTCCACTTTACGGTCCTTAACCACAAGTATTATTTAAAAAGGAGGGGGAAACCCAGTTTCTCGTTCTATTGTCTCTGCTATGACCAGGAATTCCATCAACTAATGAACAGCACAAGGACCAGGAGGATTTCCACTTCCATGAAAGAGGTGGTGGTAAGAGGGTTCCACCACCTGATTTGGGAGTGATCAGAGAAGTCAGAATATTCCTCCTACCAACTTCGGCTTTATTTATCGGCTGTGTGACCTTGGGCAAGTTCCTTCTCACCTCCGGGCCTCTTAGTCTATCAAAGGAAGTGGTATTAGGTAATTTGAGTGACTTTCCGTGTCTAAGGGTAAAAACAAGGTCTCAGACGCCCAAGCTAGCGAGTTCCTTCATTCCTCCAAGTTCTAGATAGCCTAGCGTCCAGATTGCCAGCCACCATATGGTCTAACTTTCCAAGCCAGATGGGGCCTCTGCAAAGTCTTGGTGATAGCGAGAGCTTGGGTCGAGCTAGTCTTCTTTCTCTGTCAATGGCAGCACCGCCCCTTCCCGTGGTGCGATACCCAATGAGACTTCAGGTAGAACCGCTTCTTAGCGCTGCCAAAGGCGCAGGCCCTGGCCAAAAGGGGTGTGACGCCTGCCCTCGGGAGGAACTACCTTTCCCAGCGGGAAGCGCGGCGGCTCGGCAGAGTAGGCCTCCGGAGCCGAGCCGTGTAGCCCACTGGGGGCTGGAGTTTCAACGAGGCGCAGTAGCGAAAGGAGCGGAAGGTGGGAAGAGGTCGGAAAACACACATTCCTCTGCAACTGGTTTGTTAGGACTTGCAGAGTAACTGGGGGAACGCGTATTTACCCAGTGGCCGATTGTGGGAAGGTGAAGAAAAAAGGAGCGTCAAGAACGGGTACACCACTCACTCATTCCCGAGCGCCCAGGCCTTAGTATCCGGCAAAGAGGTAAGTAGGGGTACTAAGCGGGGGCTAGTCGCCGTCTCTTAGGTAGCGCGAGGAAAAGTAGAGGATTCAACCCTGCAGAGGGGCGAGGGTGATAACACGCCTTCTGGAGCCGTCTTGAAAGGAGCCAAGAGCCGGACAAGGAAAAACCGCCGTTCTCCGGGCGGAACGTTTGGCTTTGTGGGGCGACGGCGTCCCCCGCGGGCCAGCAGAGCGCCGGCTCCAGCAGGTGGGCGTGTGTAAGGCGGGGTTGGATGGGGAGGGCCGTGCCGACTGTCGCTCCTCCTCCTCCACTAGCTTTGCCCCTCCTGGGCCTTATGGGCCGGGCAGCCATTTTGGGAAGAGCTTTGTTATGGTTGTGGGCTGACTGCCTTTGCCAGGTGGAGAAACTGGAAACGCGTCCTCAGACGCCGCGTCTCGTCCTTGGCTGTATCCTGGCTGCTGCCCGGTGAGTGGGAGTTACGGACACCAGGACAGTAGGGGCTCCTGGAGTAGTCCCAGCGTAGGGCTCCGCCCGGTGCGTACCGGCCGACTGTTAAAAACTAGTTTTAAGAAGCTCTCACACAGATGGATGGGTGTGGGTCCGACTCGAGAAGGGCATCGGATCCCACCGGTGCAAAGATCGGGACCGGGCTCCCTCCCATCCCCGCGTGTGTACATCTGCGTGCGAGCGTCGCCGTGGCTCTACCCCGGCGCTTCTGCTGCAACTTCGGTCTTCGGGTCGCAACGCTCACCTGCGGCTCTTTGGCTCCTCTCCAGGCGGTCCGGCTTGGTACTGGTTGAGTGGCTTGGGTTACGGGTTTCTTTTTCTTTCGTTCTTAAAGTGAAAACTTAAGGGCTTTTGTTTTCCTTAGAAGGAAAACCTAAGGAGGAAAAAGTGTAAGTCAAATGCCGGTGGCTGAGGGGAAAAGAGTTTGAATCCCCCGAGTTCCGGTTCTTGGTGGTAGTGAGGTGTGTTCGTTTAGGTTAAGTCTATTCAGTATCTGCCTTTCCTTGAACAAAACAAAACTGGTCGATCCTGAAATGTTTTTACGACTCCCCCCCCCCTTATTTTAAATCCACTTCTTCCCAACCTGTGAAATTCAAAAGAAAATCTGAATCTAAAATGGCTGTAACTTGGGAAATTGCCTTGCCCTTGGATAACTTAAATACATTAACGTCTTAAAATTTTAGTCTTTTCCCTTGTAGGGAGATTAACTGCATCTTTTGGTCTTTTTGCTATTGGTGTCTTAGCTTTAACATTCCTTTTGCTCAGTGAAAACAAAGGTGAGGCTCACAAACTTTGCTTACTCCAAAACATTATATAAGTAGTATGGGTGGAGTGCGGATTTTTGGGGGGAGGGGGAGGGGTAGTTGCTTATAGTTTCGAAATTGTGCTGTGGTGTCAGTTCTGTTTGTCAACTTTATGCTCTTAGATTGGCTTGTTATTTATTGAAATACTTTTGATATTTATTGTTTACCAGGAAAACGTGGAGTTAATGGTGGTTCCTGTTTTAGTTTAGTATAGATAAAAGTCACATTCTTGTATAAACTTCATCCATAAGAAGGTCTCAGTAGACTTAAATTTCTAATTTGGTGGACTGTTGGTCTTTCTTGAGGTCTTTGATATCAAATATTTTAAAGGAAATTGGGGTGCTTTTAAGTTTGGGACATTTACTAGAATAGTGAAAAACATTACAAGTGAAAACCTACTTTAAGTGGGGAGTCCCTGATAGTTGTGCTCTTTTAAACAAAAGGCTGTCTTTATTCACTTTTTTAAAGCCATTGAATCAAGTTTTAACTAAACAGTGCAAATCAGAAACCAAAACCAGTACGTTTCAGTGTTTGGAAAGGTTTTTGAGTTTCAGGTTGCAATCAATAAAATAGGGAAATGCTACTTGTAAAGGGGAGCTTTGAAATTAATAATAAACTGTCAATCAGTTTCCACGTACCTACCTTCATTTTTTTGAGACACAAAAGTTTGTTTTTGTCAGTTCCCCTAGGGATTTTTTTTTTTTCTGGTTTTTGGCCAGGGCTAGGTTTGAACCTGCCACCTTAGGCATATGGGGCCAGCACCCCACTCCTTTGAGCCACAGGTGCCGCCCTAGGGATTTTTTTTGTTCTTAAATTATTTTGATGATTTTACAAGAAAAACATTTGACATTTTTAATAGAAATTACAAGTTAGTTGCTCTGTATTTCGTCATTGTTGACAATGAACTTGGCTAAGAATTTTAATTCTTTGGTTTTTTTGGGGGGTTATTCAAAACACTGTACTGTTGATGTAAACATCCCTTCAGTTTATTCTGGATGGTGTCTTAGCAGAGCTTTTGAGATTTGGGGGGTAAATACTGGGAAGCCTTCTTTATTTTGAGTGAATTCCGTTTACCAGATTTCTCATCAGTGGCTGTTTGAAAGCTTGGCTGAAGAGGGTACATTCAACCATTTTAATAAGCTTAGAATGATAAAAAATCTGGGGCACATTTCTGCTTATAATTCTTTTTTATTTTTTGCATGGTCAATCTTTTTATATAATTCTTTTTTTTTTTTTTGAGTCAGAGTCTCAAGCTGTCACCCTAGATAGAGTGCTGTAGCATCACAGCTCACAGCAACCTCCAATTCCTGGGCTCAAGCGAGTCTCTTGCCTCCGCCTCCCAAGTAGCTGGGACTACAGGCGCCCGCCACAACGCCCAGCCATTTTTTGGTTGCAGCCGTATTGTTTGGCGGGCTGGGCTGGATTCGAACCCACCAGCTCAGGTGTACGTGGCTGGCACCTTAGCCCGTTGAGCCACAGGTGCCGAGCCTATATAAATCATTTTTAATGCTCAGTTTAAGATAAAACAGTTGTGACTCATACTTAAGCAGATTGCATTATCTTTGTATTACTGTTCATAATTCTAATGTGCCAGAGACTGTTGCTTGTGAGCAGATTAGTATTTTATCCCTCATTTTATTGTTGAGGAAAATAAGTCTAAAGACTCATCCAGCTAGTAGGTAACAGAGCCTGTATTCAAATTGAGACAATCTGTTGTGCTTAACTTTTATGGCTGCTACCTTTAAATATGAAAGTAGGACTACTGGTCTGAAGATGAGAAGCACAAAAAATTTCAAGGGATCCTAACTAAAAAAAGTAATTCATAGAAAAGGCAAATTTTGGTGTATTTACAGATTTTTATATGGATGAGGGGGAAAATATAGATGGTAAAGAGATAACATACTTCAAAAGTGGCTACAGTGCTATTGACTAGAATTTAATGTGGCTTTACTGTTAGACCCTGATTGCTCTTTCTCACCAAAATCTGCTCCAAACAAAACTACCTGCAATCAGACTTCAACAATAGGTGTGTAAGAGGAATTGAACTTCTTTAGTCCACAGGTACACCTTAACTAATAAGGCAGATATATTCCTAATGTTGTGTAAATTGAATTTTTAGCAAATGATTTTAAGTATACTAGGCAAATATTTAAGAAGCCTATTATTTTCCTTCACTATAATCAGCCTCTGATTGATCTCTTCGGCCAATTATTTTTCATTCTTCAGACCAAACAGCTCGATTGATCATTTCTTTATAGAAACACTGAAAATTAGTACTCCAGTGCCACTTCAGTGTGCTAGGGGCTGGGAATATCTGGATGACCATAGTGCATTATCCTTACCACTAGAGAACTTTATAGTTTAACAGATAAGCACAAAAGTACTCACAGAATAACAACATAGAAAGCTATCTTTTTAAAAGGAATTGATTTAAAAATAAAAGGAATTGATTTTAACATACACTTTAAATTCACCTTCCTTTTCTACAAAAAACTACTTTGCCTTCTGTTAACCAGACTTAAGGCTAGAGAATCACCAGCATGAACATGGTTTAGTACTCTTTCCTGAGCAAGTAGGTCTGTTTGTGTGGACTAAGAATTTTTGTTTCCAGGGGTGGTGCCTGTGGTTCAGTGAGTAGGGCGCCAGCACCATATACCAAGGTTGGTGGGTTCAAACCCTGGCCAAACTGCAACAAAAAAATAGCCGGGCGTTGTGGCGGGTGCCTGTAGTCCCAGTTACTCGGGAGGCTGAGACAAGAGAATTGCCTAAGCCAGGAGCTGAAGGTTGCTGTGAGCCATGAAGCCATGGCACTCCACCAAGGGCAACAAAGTGAGACTCTGTCTCAAAAAAAGAAAAAAAAAAAAAAGAATTTTTGTTTCCAGAAAAATCTCATTCAACTTTAGCTATATTTAGGCTCAGCGCCTGTGGCTCAGCGGGCTAAGGTGCCAGCCATGTAAACCTGAGCTGGCGAGTTCCAGTCCAACCTGGGCCCGCCAACCAACAATGACGGCTGCAACCCAAACAAAAATAGCCGGGCGCTGTGGTGGGCGTCTGTAGTCCCAGCTACTTGGGAGGCAGAGGCAGGAGACTCGCTTGAGCCCAGGAATTGGAGGTTGCTGTGAGCTGTAATGCCACGACACTCTACCCAGGGCGACAGCTTGAGGCTCTGTCTCAAAAAAA
>CAUYON010153142.1:0-11897 GCA_963573935.1 Arctocebus calabarensis | reverse complement strand
AACAATAAAAAAAGAAGAAATATTTCAATATCATTCTACTTGATCTGGATACACCTGATATTGAAATTGGAGAAAATATATTGTTATAAAGGGAAATTACAAACATGTTTCACTTATAAATGAGGATGCAATATCTTAAACAACATATTGACAAGTTGAATTAAAAAATTAATGTTTAAGTAATTTACTTTGGTCAAAATTGAAGAAAACCAAAAAAAAAAGAAAAGAAAAGAAAATAGTGACTAACTTTTATATAAATTGGATTCAGTTTTGACCGTTTTTTATTTGCAATCTTTGGCCAGGGTTGGAGTGCTAGTGCATCACCTCTGGTATCTGGGGTCAGCACCCTACCCTTTTGAGCCACAGGTGCTGCCCGCCATTTTTTTTTTGAAAGTTCTTTGTCCTTACTACTACAAGTCTTTCTTCTGTTCAGGTCTCTCTTCTCCTTCTGATATTCCAATTATATGTATTTTTTTCCCTATTAGATGAGAAAGAAGGCTAGAGGGTGTTAAGTTCCCCTATACTTGCTGGATAAAACTCTAGCAAAGTCCTTCCCCCAGAGACCAGGCATGTATTGTGGAAATCATCATAGGAATATTTTACAATGTACTCTTCCTCTCTGCCAGAGCCATGAGTACATTTTGCTCAGATCTTGTTTAGGAGAACTAGGTAAGTCTTATGGAAGTGTGGCGGTGTCCAACCTCTGATAATGAAGCATCAAGGTATTTATTATGCTCATGCTAGTCGTTTTCACAACCAGCCTGAGCCATTTGATGTGTCTAGGTGACAATTTAAGTGTTTCTGCAAGTTCCTGACTCTAGCATCTTCTGCTCCAGGTAGTAGATTTCAGCTGTGACTCTTTGTATGCATCCATTTCTTCAGAATTTGGGGGCAGGGATGTTTCTCTAATGGGCCTAGCAAGAGTCATTGATTTTTACTTTGTCCAGGTTTTTATTGTTGTAAAGACGAGAGTGATGACTTCAAGGATCTTTGGGTGCAGAGTTGAAGCTAGAAGTCTTTCACACTATGTTTTCATTGTTGTTTGCTCGAGCTTATTAAAGAAAGATCTAGAATACTAACTGGAAAAAAGTAAAATTTAATCACGACTATTGGTTAAACTAGTTAAATGATGATTTGAAGTAGCTGTTATTACAATTTTTTAAAAGTGAAACTGAAGTGCAGAGAGTAAGCAACTCAGTTTATTAATCAATGAAGTAGGACTTTATCCAAGAAAATTTAATCCAAATTTAATATTCTTCCTATAAAATAGGGGGCTATAAAACCCTTTTTAGTTTAGCATATAGGATCACACTGCATTTACTAAATGCTATATTAATTGAAAGGAGAGGAGAATATGTATACTAAAGTAATGATGACAAGAGTCATAGAAGTCATTTGTGGAATTTGTCCTATGTATAGGGTAGGACTTACTTGGGTGAAGGGAAAGTGTACTTTCAATGTTTCATAAGGACCAGAGTAAGCAAAACGAGGAGTATCGTTTGATGGGACATATGAGGTCTGATAATTAAGTTTGAGAACTCATCCTAGAACAAGTGCTGCATACCTCACTGCTGAATATCACTCTGGTCATGTGGTAAGTACTTCCCTTGGAAGCTCTGCCCCCGATGCCAGTGCTTAGTGCCCCCTTCAAAGTGATTTTGGAACTCTTCTGGAATGACCATCAGAACTGTCATCATATGGCACACAAAACGTGCAACAAGAATAATGAACACCATTCAGCAAGACACCACAACACCTTGGCATGAACACAGCGGTGAGACACTGATATAGCAAAGTTACAAAATGTTTGTACAATGCTGCCAACATAAGTGCACAGTGGCAAGTTCACAAATGTAATTATTAGAACTTCTACAAGGAGAGCTCTGATGGCTATTCCAGAAAAAGAGTGCCAAAATTGCTTGGAAAGGTGGACTAGGCACTGGCATCAGTGCATAATTTCCCAATGGGAATACTGTGAAGGTGACTGCAGTGATATTCAGCAATGAGGTATGTAGCTCTTTTTCTAGGACGATTTTGCGAACTTAATTGTCAGACCTCATATGTCATGACATGAATGTAGGGAGTAATGTGGGGGTAAAATCACATTAAAAACTAAAAATAATTCTGCCTTGTGTTTTATAAATCCTGACAATTGGCTCTCTTTTTCATATAAGAACGACAGGTTTGTTAACTCTCCTAAGTGTCCCCCGTGGCACTTGTTATCTATGGTGTTGTTCTGTCTTGTCTTCCCTTCTTCACCATGAGGTTGTGGAGATTGGGAACCAAGCCTTACTTGTGTTGTTCCCATTACAGAACCATCGACACTGTCTTTATGAAGGAAACTCCCAGGAGATGGTACTGCCCCTACCATCCATGAAGGATGTTTGTGGATGGTACAGGCAGTAGCCTTTGGCTCTCTGCCTGGAGGTTTGTGTGTCAATACCCAGCAACTCCTAAGGATGAGCCAGCATACGCATGTCAGTTAAAATTACAAGCTGAAGGGAGACAAGGCTAACCGAGAAAAAGATGGTGTACCAAAATGGTGCCACAAGGTCATGACCCAAGTAGGTCCTTAAGTTAGGTAACAATGTGAAAGCCTCCCAGGGCTGTGCCTCTCCTAAAACCACTCACACGTGCTCTAGGCTTGAAGGGTCCCACCATACTCTTCACAGAGCTTGAGACCTTGTCACTCCATGACCATAGCAGGGGGAGCTAGACACAAATTTATTTTCCTCCCCAATTATCTGACAGACAACCAGAGAGGAGTGGCCAAATGCATGAAGTTAGACATGTAGTTCATAACCCCTAGCCCATGATGCTCCCCTCAAGTTCTCTGGGCTGCAGTCAGGAGATGAGTGTGGTGGGGTGGCGGCGGTGTGAGAGGCATCTGAAGGGCTTGGGGACCCTCGGGTATAGACAGTTCCTCTACATGGCATTCTCTGAGGTGAATTCCTACTGTCCCCAAAAGTCTTAATGCCTTTCTCATCTTGAAGAGGCACTTTTTTGTCTCGAACTATAAAATGGTATGGGTGTTATACCTCCTGAATGTGACTGGAAGCAGACCCAGAAGAAGGATTTAGATAAAACCATAGATGTGTAGCAATTAGGACCCCAATAATGAGACCACCCTTGGAGGTGTGTTCTCTAAAATATTTTCCACTGTTAGAAGATTTCAAAAGCACCCATGAGAGATGGAAATTTAACCTCAACTTGAATAGTTCCCAGTAAAGGGAGTTGACTCACTAGGCAATTAATAATATTGCCATGTAGCTGGAGTTATCAGAAGTCCACGGGCACAGAGTCTGCTTCCAGGGAAGGAAGAGTCTGCTAGCTCAGCTCAAGGGAAGGGAGAAGTATCTAGGATCAGCAACCCTGATGTTGGATGTTGACAATAAGGAATAAGAAGATGTTTCATATAAATAGGCACTTGTAGCCTCTTTCAGAAGTATTGGGTAAGTAGCCACGGGCTCATGATGAAGGCGATGAAGAATAAGCCAAACATGGAAAATAAAGACTGAGAATGGAAATGATGGATGGGAAAAGACAAGAAGAAGGACATGGGAATCAGGGTTAAGGCAAAACAGTTCAGCAAAACCAGCCAGGCATTCAGGAACCAGGGGCTTTGTTAAGGTCTATAAATCCTTAAATTGTTCAGTTCTCATCCAGTGGGCATTTCTCTGGGATTAATTATGTGGCCAGTAACTGTGTGAGCTTAAGGTAAGAAATAATTTCCTCTGTTTAGACAAGCCATTGGTAGATGAAAAAGAGATTCATTCTCACGAGAAATGCATAATCTTGCTTCTATCAACTTAAGGAAAGGGAAATGTTGTCTCCTGGAAAAATGTAATCACCATAGCTATTCTATCCCATGCTTATACTTTCACTTTTCCCCTGAAGACTTTTTCTGCTACTTGGAGATGTTGCGGAAGCCATTAATTTGATCTGATGCAGGTTGTTATAAGCAATATTTCTTTCTGCAATAACTTGATAAGAAATATTAAGTTTTATATATTGGATTTGGGAAAATGACTTTCTTGTCTTCTTTAACTAATTCCAAATTATAACATATTAATTACAAGTATAAATATAATGTCATAGGAATTCAGGGTAGGATTCAATTACTTTTAAAAAGAAACCCAGACCCTATTTGCATTGCAAGGGTTTGTGTTTTATGTGAAATTTCTCTGACATCTCTTCTCTGAGGCAGAGCTCTAGGCATTTAAAGGTGTCAGGGGAGATGGTCAGGCACGCGCAGGATAGGTGAGGCTGAGCTGAACGACCATCTCACCAACGCATAGCCAACCGGGGGAACTGGTTGTGAGGATCCTGGTCTCTTGCATACACTATCTTCACACATTCTGATTATGCTCACATATCTCCAGTGAGCTGTGGATTCCTTAATCAATTTTCAAGTGTGGAGTTTGCTTTTGCTTATTAGACGAGAGCTGCTACATCCTAATATTCTTACTTCTAGTAAGAATATTACAGCTAGAGAAGCAGCCAGTCCAGAAGGGTAGGAGATAATATTTATGGGTTGTAATTTAAGCAGCTCAGTGTCTGTCCTTCATTTCATTGCCCTTACTTGGTATCAGATATTCAGCCAAACATGAATATATATGGCAGATCTGGCTTACTTTTTTAACCCTTTCAGCAACTATTTGTCAAACTCCTACTGTGCTGGGCTCTGCACTAGTTTTAGGTGCCAAAAAGACACAGGCAGAAACCTCATTGATGTGGGTAATAACAGCAGTCAGTCATGACACAGGGCTTGAGGCAGCCTCACCCCAGGAGCTGGGGTCCTGAGTCCTCGCCAGGGCTGGAAGCAGAAATGAACGTTTCCCAGTAATGGGTAATGAGGTTGGCCACACAGTGGTTCCATAGGAGGAACACCAGTCTGCACGTGGGATCTTTTCTTCTTATTGGGAGCGATTAATAGGGTGACTTTGGGCAGCTGGTCTCAATTATCCCCAGCTCAGCGCTCTCATCCAGCAGAGGAAGGAATATAGAGCTAACCTGCGAGCTAATTCAGATGGAAAGTTCTACCACATATCTACACATACATACACACAGACCTACACAAACAGGCACAAACAGGCCTCTGTGTGTGTGTTTGGTCTGAAATTACTATAACTTAAAAGCCAAAACATAGAGGTGAGTTCTCACCTTCTATTCTGAGGCTATAGCATTCTCTTTCTCACTTTTCCACCATTTTTTCCTACTTTATCTCTGCTGATGTTCACCTGACACTCACGATGAAACTTCACTTTACTTGGCTTAAAGTTAGTCCTTTTAAACTTTGCTTTCTCTTACTTTCTTCTTCTCTTCTTCCTAAGCAGAGGAAATCAAGAAAGCAATAAATCTACCCAGCAAAATCACTCTTTTGGTCAGCAGTTTTCTTTTAATTACATTTGTTAAAGTCCAGCCTTTTCATATCCTATGCAATATACTCTCCAACAAGGTCATTTTCAAGCTTGAAGTTTCTTCCCATTTTTTCCATTAAAAAATGAGAAGTTGATTTCTTGCATTTAAAAAATTAATAGTGATTAATTGGAATTGCAGTAAAGGCAAAATGGAGCATTATCATGAATTGCTGACATGGGCCTCTTTTTGGGAAAAATGCATGGGGAATCTTAGACAATGCTGTATTTTTTAATCCCACTTTTACAAGGGATTCTCATGATATAAAATTTACATATGGCCAACAAAGTGTGAAAAAATAACATATTGCCAAAACAACCAGGGAACTTAGTTTAAAATGAGTTAATTCGGTGAAATTGGAGAAATCAGAATAGATTTCTGATGGCACTGCCAGCACTGAAAATTAAGTCAGATTACATATCTTGAGATCGAACCTCTAATCTGAGAAGGGACATGAAGAAAGAGGTATCCAGGGGAATGAGAAGAAAGCCTGGTCTGCCAAATAAGGACGTCCAGAGGCCCAGAGAGGTGTCCTGGGGACGCAGTGATCAGCACTCAGCAGTTCTTGCCAAGAAAGGGAAAGGAATGTGTGTATTCGAGGTAGCCTAGGTAATCAATGACCAGTAGAAAGGGCAGTCATGTCTGGAGGCGCAGCGAGGCCAATGAAAGAGTTACAACCAATGTATAAGGAGGCAAAGCGGCACTTACACTTGCACCTGCCTTTGCCTCTCTGTCTCTTCTCTCTTGAGAGAGGGACCCACTTTCAACTCTCTTTGGCAATGCTCTAAGCGTTCTCTTTGCTCTTATTGCTCTTTGTTGTAGTAAAGCCTGTGCTGTGACTTTTTCTATTTCCCGCCTCTTGTGCTGCTGCAGAGTCCCTTTCAGTTTCCACCCACTTTTGCTTTTGATTCCTGCTGAATCTGGGTTGAACATTCTAGCTCTGTCAAGTAATCCAATCAGGTCAACTGGGTTGGGGGAACTGGGACGCCTGCCCCCCAATCTTGCATTTAATAAAATGGTGTTCTTCAGGAACGTTGCTTTCTTTCTTTGTAACAGCTGTGAAATGGGGCCACCACCTCTGTTCTAGTCGTGGATCACTGTGTAAAACTCATGACAAAGCCCTTAGGGCTTCCTGTGGCTGCACATGAGTCTGCTGGCCCCCAAGGAGTCCCAGGCCCTCCCACCCTCTGGGCAGAAGCAGATGCCCCAAACCCTGCAGACCACACAGATCCCCCCCTCTGCATGTGAATGTACAGAAGCGTTTAGGACTGGAGAGCCTCTTTCAACTACCTTTAGAAAATGCAGTCTCATCACCTATGGTGCCATTTTTATGGTTTAATCATTGCTATAAATTAGAAATGAAATTCTTATTTGCCCTTTTGTATTTTCTAGTCTTTAATAATGAGCACCTTTTTTGACATTTTTGGTTATAACTTCTTTCAGGCTTTCTTTTCTATATATGTTTTTGATGTTTATTTAAAATGCATCTGAGATCATATTATAAGAGGTAAAGATTTAAATCTTGTAAGCTATAGGTAACATAGCTAAATTATCAAATACTATATATACAAAACATCTTTTCTCTTGAAGTGACCTTTCTGAGGGCTGGTGTGTTTGAGTTCAGTTCTGGCTATGATCTATGGGCTTCCAGATCCATGATGATTTCTTAGGAGTGGGAGTGGTGATTGTTACATTTGCCTCCTTAGTGAGAGGTACAAAATGATTAAAAAGTCCCTTTTGGACTTAGAGTGCAGAAATGGCAGAAAGGTACCCAGATGCTTAAGCTCACTCTAGCTCTTAGCTGCTCCAGACGAGGGGGTTCCTGCCCTCCCTCCTCTACCCCTGACTAGGCTCAGTGGTCTCTAATCATGGTGAAGAGGTCACCTTTGGTGTCAGACAGCCCACATTCCAATCTTCACTGCCCCACTTAGAGACATGTCCTTAACTCCCTTCAATGTGTCTTCAGTGTCCTTGCCTGTAAAGGGACCTAAGTGTGGGTGCCCTTCCAGAATACCCTTAGGTGAACACAGGTGACCCCATACAGCACTTTGCTCAGTGATGGCTCACGTTAAGATTCAATAACATTGAAACTATGTGGCAGCTGCCATCCCTATTGGTCTGGCTTCATTATCATCTTCCTCACGGTTTTCGGTGTCCCTCCCTCCTCCCAACAGGCTTTGCCAGTTCTTGGGATTCTTGGCGGTTGGATGACCTAGCATCCCACCTGGCACCACCTTTCAGAGGCTGCTCACAGCACAGACACTGAGAAGATCCCTGTGGCTGCCGTGAGCCACCTGCTGTGACACCTTCCTCATGGTACTATCAGTGTGACTTCTGTGTCTCGGTAGCATTGCTTTAGAGTGAGAAGTGCTGGTCACGATGATACTGCTGGGCCCAGAGGTGGGACACTAGCAGGCTGATGCTCCTTTTACAGAAGCTGCTTCTCCATCCTCAGCCTTCCCCTCCAGGCCATGTCCATCTACCAGCAGGGCACATTTGTGGAGACACGTTTCTAATGTTTTATCCTGAATCAGTATTATAGGACGTATCACACAGCTGGAGGCTCACAGGTTACATTTGGGTCAAGTGTGTCAAGCCTGGTTTAGAGCAATCTAGAACGATGTAATACGCACAACGGTTCTCTGTGAATTTGAAGCCAACAATCCAATTTCCTCTTTCTTCCCTTTCTTGAGTTCAAATCAGAGCCAATTCCCTTCAATTTGTCCCCAGCGGCGTGATTGCGTGATTTCCAGTCTTCTCGCTGCAGGAGTTTTCTAATTAGTCTTTACTCCAGATGTGGTCTGAGCAAAGTAGAGTGCATGACCTCTTCCCGTTATTTGAGAATGATGTCTCCATCTACGGCTGAAAGCTATGGCTGAATTAATGTTTAAGTACCATGATCACATCCTGATTTCTTTTTAAGAACTACAAAAACTACAAGAACTACAAAAATTTGGAGGTTTTAGTTAACTCTGTTGTCAAACCACATTTCCTCTATTGTGTCCTGTGATCGATTTTTAAAAAACTTAATGCAGGCCTTTCCATTAACAAGCAAACAACTTTTTGACCTGTGAAGTTTTTACTGACCCACCTTCCAGCCATTTGTCCTACTTTGTGCCGAGCTTATGCTACATCTGGAACCCAGATAGCCCCTGAACGTCATTGCAAAGATTCATCATCTTCTTCTAAAATGCTTTACACACCGAAAATAAACAAACATGTCCTTCCATGTACCCAACACGTGAGAACTTGGAGTTTTGCAAAAGGATTGAAAAAATATTTATTCACTTCATAAAATATTCACTTTCAGAAAGAAACCACATCTTGGTATTTGTGGAAATAGCAAGTCAGTACATTGATATAAGAAGACTGCTTGAAGAACATTAAATTCATACACAACTTTTGTGAATATTCTCCTCCAATTAAATGCCCTGATGTAAGTGTTCAAAAACTCATGGTCCTGCTCCGTACCATGGCTCTCCAGGGCCACAGAATCATTCCAGTCCACCTGGCCGGCTTCATCTCTCATGGGTCTGTTTTGTTGATTCAGCTACAGCTGCGCCACGTTCCCTACTCTCGAGACCTATGTGCCGGCCCCACTTGAACGCTCTCAGCCCATCTTCCTCTAGGGAGCCATTCTCAACGTCTGATACAGGATCAAGTGCCAACTCTTCAACATTCCTTATGCCCCGTTCAATGTTGGCTGTCCCCACCCTTTCAAACTCTGTCCCCTTTAATCTCACTTCCAAGTAGTAACCTTGACTTACTTTGTGCCCAGAACTTCTCTTTAAGGTGACCCCATGTCTTGTTTGCTCCCAGGCAGTCCCTACTGATGTCTGCTCTCCTGCAGTGACTATTAATTACTCCCCACAGTGTTCTGGTTTAAATACTAAATTATACTTATCATATTTATCCTTCCAGAAATGATGTTTACTTTTTCACGTTCTTTGTATATGTGTCTTCACTAGAGTGTAAAGACCTAAAGAACAGGAGTTGATGACAGGCATTTATATAGATGCTGGGAAGGCAACGGTGAATTTAAAAAGTTGTAAGAACTCAGTAAGTATTTGTTGTTAAAGCCAATTAAATAAAAAACTTACAGATTTTCATATAATGTATTTGTACACAGGCCAATAAAAGAACTTGAGTGAATTTTGGATCAGATTTGATTTCATACTTATTTGGACTCATACCCCAAATAATGTACATGCGGAGATAAATCCACACTTGATCAGAGGCATGAGATCTCAAGATAATTGTTAAAAAGTCTACAGGGGAAAAGAAACTTATTTTAAAAGGTTATTTCTATGACACTGCATGAACCTTCTTAAAGACAGCAGCAATTTGTATGTTAATGACTGTCAGTTTTCTCTTGTCTGGCCTCAGTATATGACAAATTATTCTAGGTAGTTTATGCAATATTCTTGAAAATAGTCAATAATTCCCACAGTTGTGTCTCATTCAGCAAACCAAGTGCTGATGTAAGTCACAAACCAGAGACCCAGCAGAAAATTTCTGAAGAGAGAAATATTAACATGGAGGAAAAAGTTTCCAACTTTTCAAAAATCAATCCGGAATATTTGAGGCATTTTCTATTTTGTCTTTGAGTTTGGGAAACTTTAATTATTCGAGAAAGGGAGTCTGTATGTGTGTAGGAGATGGTACAGTAAAGTGGACTGGATATAGCTACTAATTTGTGTGTCACAATTTACCCTCCCTGTGTTAAAAGAATCAGACAAACAGCAGGAGAGAGGGACATAGGTGTATTTATGACCCAGGGCCAGGAGCTCGTTTATCCACAGAGGACAGCAGTGCTGCCCAAGTATAAGTCCACTAAAAGTCCTTGTGAATGGGACCATTGAGTGAACAAGGAGCAGCTTCTCCTTTGAGAAGATATTCTGGAAGACAAAGCAGAGGCTGGGATCCATCCGCGGTGTCTTAGAAATGTTGGGCAATGCCCCATCTACTTCTCTTACTCTGGAAGTCATCAGAAGGGGCATACTTTGCAAAGCAAAACCAAATTTATTTTTCATCATTTCCAACTTTATTTTTAATGGTTTATGAAACTGATTGAACAAAAAATTTACTCAAATAACTTCTTAAATTCATTATTTCTTGCCATAACAGAGATGACTTACTCACATCCACCTCTTTTCATTATTATTATTTTTTAATTAAATCATAGCTGCATACATTAATGCAATCATGAGGTCCAATGTGCTGGTTTCATATACAATCTGAAATATTTTCGTCAAACTGGTTAACATAGCCTGCATGGCATTTTCTTAGTTATTGTGTTAAGACATTTATATTCTGCATTTAATAAGATTTACCTGTTAAGATACACCATAGGTGTGGTCCTACCAATTCACATCCACCTCTTTTTTTTTTGAATTTATAAGTCTTATATTTTTATTTTTACATGGTTCAAGATTTTGAATAACACTTAACAAATATGCATTAAATGAATGACTATATAAATAAATGCATTCAATGTATGGTATAGATGTTATGTTAACAGTGATCTCTTAGAAAGCGCTTTGGAAAAGTTAGTATACTTTTAAGGTTAATAGATATGCTTAATATTTACAATAAAATTAAATACAACTTATTATTAAACTGAAATTCTGGCTTTCTGGGTAAAATTTTCAGTATTAGGGTAAGCTAGACTTGATCACATGGAGATAGATTGAACTTGAGTCTCTGACTTTTGGCCCAGCCATCTGAACACTGCTTAAAATTTCTTGTTTATGTGTTTCCATTTCATTTCAATTTTCTCTAGTGGAGATCTTACAGGAAAAATAACTAAATTAATGTCCATAATAACAATTTCAAAATATTAAACAAAATGTACAATTAGCAATGATTCATCGGTAGTGACTTTGTCCTTTCTTCTAGGATTGTTTTCTGGAAGACAATTATGCTAATTATGCTTTCATCATTTCTAATTAAGTATAAATTAACTATCCAAATCAGGCAGGGCAGACATTAAAAGGTACTTACATTGGTATCATAATGTAAAATCAGAGTGCTCTGATTCTATGAGATGTCCATGATCCTTGGGTCCCATACTGGGGCTATTAAGATGGGTCCCATACTGGGGCTGCTCTTTATTTTTGTTGCCTGTGTATATCTTCTTTCAAGGAAAATTTAGAAATATAATTTTAAATATATATATATATATATTTTTTTTTTTTTTGCAGTTCGGCTGAGGCCAGGTTTGAACCCACCAACTTCGGTATATGGGGCTGGTGCCCTACTCGCTGAGCCACAGGCGCCACCTCTCTAGAATTTTAAATCTTAGGTAGAAATTTGCAAACTTCCTAATGTTGTCTTTTTTTTTAAACATGTATTTTATTATTCTTCGTTACATTATTCCCCTCCACCCCCTAGTGGTAAGACAGAATTTATTTACAGAAAAGAATACAGAAAACACTAAAGCTCCTGGTAGAGGGAGAGAATTCTAGTGGAGAGAGAGA
>CAUYON010153132.1:0-31488 GCA_963573935.1 Arctocebus calabarensis | reverse complement strand
ACAGCTCACAGCAACCTCCAATTCCTGGGCTCAAGCGAGTCTCCTGCCTCTGCCTCCCAAGTAGCTGAGACTACAGGCGCCCGCCACAATGCCCAGCCATTTTTTTTTTTTTTTTTTTTTGGTTGCAGCCGACATTGTTGTTTGGGCAGGCCCAGGCTGGATTTGAACCCTCCAACCCAGGTGTACATGGCTGATGCCTTAGCCCGTTGAGCCACAGGCGCCGAGCCATGGAAGTTTATTTTTAAAAATACATGTCCAGGTAAGTATCCTGATATAGTGTATTCAGTCCATTATACTACATCTCAATTTCAATTACTAAAAAACAGTGATCCACATTCATCACAGTGACCTAGAAGAATATGTTTCTCTCATAGGAAAATTCAAGAATGTTCAGTAGAGTACTGATTGAGACACATGGACAATTTTTTTTTTTTTTTTTTGAGACAGAACCTCAAGCTGTCACCCTGGATAGAGTGCCATGGCATCACAGCTCACAGCAACCTCCAATTCCTGGGTTCGAGCGAGTCTCTTGCCTCTGCCTCTCAAGTAGTTGGGACTGCAGGCACCTGTCACAACGCCTGGCCATTTTTTGGTTGCAGCCGTCATGGTTGTTTGGCGGGCCTGGGCTGGATTCAAACCTGCCAGCTCAGGTGTACGTGGCTGGCGCCTTAGCCCGCTGAGCCCCGGGTACCGAGCCGACACATGGACAATTTTAAGATTCTTATTACTAATGGTTGAAACAAAAGGACATCCTAGTTTATTCAGTCATCTAAAACTCTTCTCCCATAAAAATCTTTTTCATCAGCACCTAACAAATAAAATATATGGAATTATTCAGAATTTTAAAAAAATCATCTAATTGGACATAGTGGCTGATGCCAATAATCCTCCACTTTAGGAGGCTAATGCAGAAAGATCTCTTGAGGCCAAGAGTTCAAGACCAGCACTGGGCAACATAGCCAAGACTTCTACAAAAAATTAAAAAATGATCCCATGGTGGTGCACATGTATAGCCTTAGCTTATTGGGAGGTTGAAATAGGAGGATCCCTTGAACCCAGGAGTTAGAGATTACAGTGAGCTATGATCACAGCATGGCACTTTAGCCTGGGCAACAGAATGAGAATGTCTCAAAACAAACAAACACAAAACTAACTAATAATATTTAATAATAATTAAAAAAATCAGGTGGCACCTGTGGCTCATCGAGTAGGGCGCCGGCTCCATATGCCGAAGGTGGTGGGTTCAAACCCGGCCTCGGCCAAACTGCAAAAACAAAAAAATAGCTGGGCATTGTGGTGGGCACTTGTAAGCTATGTGACACCACGGCACGCTATTGTGGGGGACAACGTGAGACCCTGCCTCTAAAAAAAAAAAAAAAAAAATCAAAAGTTCTTTTATTCAGACTGGGCATGGTGGATTGCTTGAGCTCATAAGTTTGAGACCAGCCTGAGCAAAAGTGTGACTCCCATCTCTACTTAAAAAAAAAAGAAAGAAAAAAGAAAACTGAGGCAAGAGGATCACTTGAGCCCCAGTTGGAGGTTGCTGTGAGATATGATGCCGAGGGCAAATGCTTGAGACTGTCTCAAAAAAACCCGAAAGTTCCTTTATTCAACTCTCTGAAGAAACAAATTGCTGTTTAAAAAAAGCAAAAAAGGCTGGATGTGGTGGCTCATATCTATAATGCTAGCACTCTGGAAAACCAACTAAAAACAGAAAATTGTGGTAGGCACCTATACTCTCAGCTACTAAGGCGGCTGAGCAGGAGAATCACTTGAACTTGAGCTCAGTAGTTTGAGGCTGCTGTGAGCTAGACTGATACAACAGCACTGTAGCTAGGGCACAGAGTGAGACTATCTCAACAAAACAAAACAAAAAACAAACAATTCCCCCCCACCAAACCCAAATGCTTTAGGTAAATTACAGGTTCAGTTAATTGCCAAATAACATATTTGTTTAAATTCCACTTTACTATATACAGTATGACTTATCTCAGTACAAAAAGGCTGGTTACCTTGGGTTTAAACTGTCTTGCAAAGAGCAGGTATCTCCTGATATCATCAAGGGAATAGACACGATCAATTGATTCTTCAATTCTTGAATGCAAATCTACTATGCGCCTGGCAATAGCATAATCTGTAACCTAATTCAAAACAAGAAAATAGCTTGTATCAGTCATAGCAGTATCTATTCTGCACTAGCCCAGGCAACAGGAAATGATTTACAACTAAAAATAAGCTGTAATAAGTCAGTGAAAGAAGTATTAATAGCTACTAAGTTTCTGAGGAGCATTTGGGAACAGACTGATTAAAATCAAACTTTTAAATATATACCTTGACCAACTCTAAGAATATAATCGAAGGAATTAACATTAAAAACAATACCAGAACTTACATCCACAGTGCCCTCAGTATGTGCCAGATACTGCTGCTTTAAGCATGTCTACAAGTAGTAACTCAGGTAATCCTCCCCCTAAACCTTATTAGGTTGATTTTATGCATGAACAAACTGAGGTCCAGAGAGGTTAAGTAACCTTTTCAAAGTCACAGTAAATAATGGAGCCAGGATTCAAATAGTCTAGCTTCGGAGTCTATGTTCCCGGCCACTAAATTATAAAGACAATTACCACAGAATTGTTATTAACATTGAAAAAAAAATTCTAGAAACATGTACCTTGCTCTCAAATGGTTCAGGAAAAATAAATGTAGATACAGAGGCAAAAAAATAAAGCAAATGGGACAAAATATTAATATGTGAATCAAGTAAAGAGTATATAGGTGCTCTATGTACAACTTTTGTTTCTTGCAACTTTAAGTTTGAAATTATTTCTAATTAGAAAGTTAGGGGTGCCGCCTGTGGCTCAAAGGAGTAGGGCACTGGCCCCATATGCCAGAGGTGGTAGGTTCAAACCCAGCCCCAGCCAAAAACTGCAAAAAAAAAAAAAAAAAGGAAAGTTAGAAAAAAATTCCCCCAAATGTTTCACAGGTTTATAACTTGATGTCCACTGCTACTAAAACCAATTTAATGAGTCATACACAAATGTATGAAAATGAGACAATGCTCAGTTATCATTATTTGTAGTTATAGTCATTTATCTATGCATTATGAAGGAAAAAGACCAAATCAAACCAAGTTAGGCAAGGTGGTGTCTTAGCTATTTGGAAGGTTGAGGTGGGAAGACTGCTTCAGACGAGAAGTTCAAGACCTGGGCAAACTGTTAAGACCCTACCTTAAAACAAACAAACAAACAAACAAAAAACCCAAGCCCTTCCAGTCACATAATGGAAAGCTTTTACTTAGATAATATCTAAAGTTTACCCTAAGAAAGAGTTGTATGTTGTACCTAATGAAACATAGGACCTCCATGAAGAAAAGTCTACAATATTAATTCCTACACATTGTCATTTTGTAGTTCTGTGTACATCTGAGCTGTGCAATGTTGTTTAAAAATACTTAAGTCTAGGCAGGCAGGGCATGGTGGCTTCTTCCCATAATTCTAGCACTCTGGGAGGCTGAGGCAGGTGGATTGCTTGCAATCACAAGGTTTGAGACCAACCTGAGCAAAAGTAAGACCTGTTTCTACTAAAAATAGAAAAATTGAGGCAGGAGGTTCACTTGAGTGCCAGTAGGAGGTTGCTGTGAGGCCAGCACACTCTACCCAGGGCGACAGTTTGAGACTTTATCTCAAAAAATAAATAAATAGATAAATAAATAAAGTCTAAATTCAAATAACAATAAGAAACTAACATGTTAGAATCCAAATAAACCTACAAGTTCTTTTTTTTGAGACAGAGCCTCAAGCTGTCACCCTGGATAGAGTGCTGTAGCATCACAGCTCACAGCAACCTCCAATTCCTGGGCTCAAGCAAGTCTCCTGCCTCGCCTCCCAAGTAGCTGGGACTATAGGCGCCTGTCACAACGCCTGGCGGGCGCCTATAGTCTGGTTTGCCAAAAACCAAACCATTTTTTGGTTGCAGCCATCATTGTTGTTTGGCGGGCCCGGGCTGGATTCGAACCTGCCAGCTCAGGTGTACGTGGCTGGCGCCTTAGCCCCTTAAGCCACAGGCGCCGAGCCAACCTATAAGTTCATACTCAACAAAACACTAAATAGCAAAACGAAAAGTCCTAAAGTGTATGGTTGGGAGTTAACTGTAATTTGTTTCCTTCTTTTTTGAGAATTAAAAAACAGTAACAAGTCTGGATGTGGTGGCTCATGTCTGTAGTAGTCTGGGAGGCCAAGGTGGGCAGATTGCTTGAGCTCAGTAATTTGAGACCAACCTGAACAAGAGTAAGACTGTGTCTCTTTGGGCGCCCAGAGGTCAGTGGTTGGTGAGTTTGAACCCAGCCCAGGCCTGCTAAACAACAACAAAAATATAGTTGGGTGTTGTGGCAGGCACCTGTAGTCCCAGCTAGTAGGGAGACTGAGGCAAGAGAATCACTTGAGCCCAAGGGTTTGAGGTTGCTGTGAGCTATGACGCATGGCACTCTACTGAGAGTGAAAACGTAAGATTGTCTCAATACAAAAATAAATAAGGGTGGCGCCTGTGGCTCAAAGGAGTAGGGTGCCAGCCCCATAAGCCGGAGGTGGAGAGTTCAAACCCAGCCCCAGCCAAAGACCGCAATAAATAAATAAATAAATAAATAAAAAAGACTGTGCCTCAACTAAAAACAGAGAAACTATTGTGGTGGGCGCCTAATGTCCCAGCTACTTAGGAGGCTGAGGCAAGAAGATCACTTTATCCCAAGAGTTTGAGGTTGCTATATGAGCTATGGCACAATAGCACTTTACACAGTGCAATAGAGTAAGACTCTGTCTCCAAAAATACAAAAACAAATCAAGTAATAAAAACTTTAATATTCCTCAACATAATTAAGTGTAGCTGACAATTCAAATGACTGAGTTGCTTAATAAACCCTCTGCCCAATCCCAAGCCGCCCTGAGGGAAATGCAAGGTTAGTGTACACACATGCACAAGAAGTTGACGACAGTGTATCCTCCAGCCCTGTCTCACTCAATAACTCAAATTAGAAATAAAAAAAGGAAGCTAAGAGTGACACCTCATGCTGCCTTTACACATCCCGGCGGCAGCAGGTCTGGCTTTGACATGCAGAATTATTATGGTGAGTTCGTGGACCTATACGTGCCGCGGAAATGCTCTGCCAGCAACTGCATTGTCAGAGCTAAGAACCACGCATCCATCCAGATGAAAGTGGCTGAGGTTGACGAGGTTACCGGTAGATTTAATGGCCAGTTTAAAACCTATGCTATATGTGGGACCGTTCACAGGATGGGTGAATCCATTCTCCAATTGGCCAAGGCTGATGGCATCATTTCAAAGAATTTCTCACTGGAGAGAATCAGGGATGTGGAATGTATGACTTAATAGTGAAACCCAAAGACAAAAAAAAGAGTGACATTTCATGTAGTTACCTCATTACATTCATCCACAAGGATAAAGAAGAGATCAAATCGGGACATGATGGGAGCTGACAAGTTTATATTCTGTTTCAATGATTTTGATCTGTCATAATGTCCACCGACTGGGTTTGCAGCTGCCAAAATAGATGTTCTGGCATTGAGAGTAGCCTGACCACAAATGAAAAAATTATGACAGATTAAAAAAAACCATGAGGACTGGCCAATAAACATATGACAAAATGTTTACTCTTATCCATAATAACTAAATGCCAACCAAAATAATGAACGTCCTTTTTTTACATAAACAGCAACTTTCCTTTAGGCATCAATTTATTAGAAATTTATCTTGTAGGTAGGTATAGGACATTAATACTATTAGTAAATCAAAAGACTGAAATGACATAAATGTCACTTTATAGGAGTCTAAAGAACCAACTGTAGGCTGGGTACAGTGGCTCACACCTATAATCCTAGCACTCTGAGAGGCCGAGGCGGGATGACCTCTTGACCTCAGGAGTTCAACATCAGCTTGAGGAAAAGCGAGACCCCCACCTCTACTAAAAGTAGAAAAACAAGTAGCTGATGTTGTGGTGGACACCTGTAGCCTTAGCTACCCAGGAGGCTGAGGCAGGAGGATTGCTTGAGCTGAGGAGTTTGAGGTTGCTGTGAGCTAGGACTGATGCCATGGCACTTTACCCTGGGCAAAAGAGTGACATATGCTTTAAAAAACAAAAGAACACCAAACTGCGGAATATACAATACTACAACACCACAGAGTAAATAAGACTCCCTAATGTGTGCTGGTATGTAAGATTGCCAAAATAAAATTATGACATTAACTGAGCAGGAATAAAACTATGTGTATTATGTTTATATGTAGAATATTCCTAAAAGGGGCACAAACTCAATAAATACCTTTGTTTATCTACGGGTGCTAGGAGTTGCTGGGGAAGATTTCTTTTTAATTTATACGTCATGTGTTGCTTAAATTTTTCTTTATTACTTGAATTTATTACCTTTATTTTCAAAAGTTTATTCTCCCTAACACTGACTACAATATTGTACTTTCATTTAAATAATGTGTTGACTGGCTGGGAGTGGTGGCTCACAACTGCAATCCTAGACTCTGAGAGGCCAAGGCAGGTGGATTGCTTGAGCTCATGAATTCAAGAGCAAGAGTGAGACCCTGTCGCTACTAAAAATGAAAAACTTGAGGCAAGAGGATCTCTTGAGCCCAACAGTTTGAGGTTGCTATGAGCTTTGATGTCATGGCACTCTACCAAAGGCATCAAAGTGAGACTGTCTCAAAAACAAAACAAAAAATCATCTGTTGACCAAAACAATTAATTCTGTTTATCTTTATTATTTTTGTTATAATTGGAAATAAAAGCTCTGTTCATGGAAATTTTGAGATGTGAAATGCTAATGTCATCAGTACTTTCTCTACTTTCTGTTATACCAACATATTTACATAGTACCCTAAAAAACACCTATAGTTGGAATTAATAATTCTCAAAGCTGCATTTTCTATTTTAATGAATAGCATTACACATTGAAATAAAGAATTTTATGCATGTAAACTTCTCTAGTACTACCATAGTCTTCTAAGCTAAGGCACAATGCAGTGGAATAGGAGTGGACACACATAAAAAAAAAAAAAAAAAATAGCTGGGCATTATGGCCGACGCCTATAGTCCCAGTTACTAGGAAGGCTCAGGCAAGAGAATCACTTAAAACCAAGAGTTTTGAGGGTGCTGTAAGCTGTGATGCCATGGTACTCTATTGAGGGCGACAAAGTAAGACTCTATCTCAAAAAAAAGAATTGGACACACATACCTTCACTCCTGCTTTAGTGATGGATATAGTCTGCTGCTCCATGGCTTCATGAATAGCAACTTGATCCCGAATGTCCATCTTATCAAATTCATCAATACAACACACACCCTGCAGCCAAACAAATCTAGTCTAAGAAACTGCCTTTCATGTAAAATCAGAAACTCAGAGTTTGCTATTACAGAGACCTTTCTATTCTCTACGCAAGATAGATAAGTAAGCATTCTAAATTCCCTGTTATAAGCCAAGAAAATTCATTAGATTCCAGAGCAAGAAGGAACCACACAATTGACCTACAATTAAAAACAGCACTAAAAATATACAGATACTTACTACACTTTCACTTAACACTGCGCTGAAATCTCTTGTGGACCCCAATGTCAAGACATTCTGGTTGGCCAGGTGTGGTAGTTCACACCTGTAATCCTAGCACTCTGGGAGGCTGAGGCAGGTAAACTGCCTGAGCTCAGGAGTTTGAGACCAGCCTGAGAAGAATAAATCCCCATCTTTACTAAAAAGAGAAAAACTAGCCAAGGGTTGTGGCAGGTGCCTAGCTACTTGGGAGGATGAGGTAGGAGGACCACCTGAACCCAGGACTTTGAGGTGGCTGTGAGCTATGATGCCATAACTCTACCCAGGGCAACAGAATGAGACTGTCTCCAAAAAAAAGACATTCTGGGTCACCTTAGGATTGATTTTACATTTCCAGTTTACACATATCCCCAGATCTAATCCATCCATGTCAAATACAGATAAGATGCAGTATATGTCTATGCCTATGCCTACACCTACGCAGAAAGGTGTCATGTTCTAGAAAGCAAAAAATGTCCAGAACTACTGACTGCAAACTACATATGCTCAAGGTGTGTAAAGTTCTAGAAAAGCTCAGAAAATGCTGACCAATGATAATCTCAGTTAAATTCTAGATTAACAGAACTATGAATTAAATCTAGAACTATGAATTATTTGCTTAAGAAAGCTTCTTAAAGAAGAACATATTTTTAATAGAAACTTATAGGCCTTCACTGATAGAATAAGGGGTATTCTGACTTCTTTAGACATTAAGACTGTAAAATGTTCTTACATTATCAGCCAACATCAAAGCTCCAGCCTCAATGACAAACTCATGAGATTCTTCATCTCTCACAACAGCTGCTGTTAAGCCAGCAGCACTGGATGCTTTGCCACTGGTGTACACAGCTCTGGGGCTGAACTCTTCCACGTGCCTGTTCAAAGTTATCATATAAAGACTCATTAATATGGGACTACACAGTGCCTTTCCCAGGAATATCAGCTGACAGGGGTATATCAATGAGAAATTTAAATTTCTGAAAGAGCATCTCAGAGTGTCATTAAGCTTAAGCAATTCATAAAGACGTAAGCCACAGACTGAATACAAAGCCTTTCCCCCTTATTTTAATTTTTTTCATAGTTTCAGGTTCATCTTTATTATCTAATTTAAGTCCAATTTCTGGAACATTAAAGTTGACTGTTCCAAAGTTTACTTAAAAACAAAATGTACAGGCTCGGCGCCTGTGGCTCAGCAGGCTAAGGCACCAGTCACGTACACCTGAGCTGGCAGGTTCGAATCCAGCCTGGGTCCGCCAACCAACAATGATGGCTACACCCCAAACAAAAATAGCCGGGCATTGTGGTGGGCGCCTGTAGTCCCAGCTACTTGGGAGGCAGAGGCAGGAGACTCGCTTGAGCCCAGGAATTGGAGTTTGCTGTGAGCTGTAATGCCATGACACTCTACCCAGGGCGATAGCTTGAGGCTCTGTCTCAAAAAAAAAAAACCAAAATGTACAAATATTTAATATCTTCTGAAAAACATTTTCAAGCTAAGAATGGGAAAAAATATGTACATAATATATGACCAGGTTCAACGCCTGTGGCTCAATGGGCTAAGGTGCCAGCCACGTACACCTGAGCTGGCAGGTTCGAATCCAGCCCAGACCTGCCAAACAACAATGACGGCTGCAACCAAAAAATGGCCAGGCGTTGTGGAGGGCGCCTGTAGTTACAGCTACTTGGGAGGCAGAGGCAGGAGACTTGCTTGAGCCCAGGAATTGGAAGTTGCTGTGAGCTGTGATGCCAGTGCACTCTATCCAGGGTGACAGCTTGAGGCTCTGTCTCAAAAAAAATAAAACAATAAAATAATAATAATAATGATATATGACCAAATACTAGCTGGCTTCAAATTATGTCCACATAGCAACACAACTAAGTCTTTTCAGGTTATTCAGAATCGTTGGCTAAATCTACTAAATTGTTTTTGTAGATTTAGGAACAGGAATGGAAAGCCCCACTGCTTTCTGAACTCCATACATGCTTACGATGCTACCTGGAGTTAACTGCTATGCAAGTATTTTAAGATTATTGTCCACTTGTTCAATGAGATGCATTTCTCTATACGAGGGACCTAAGAGACAGATCATATTGGGAGGTAGTCTGGTGCTCAAATGCTCATTCTGGGGTTCCTGGAGCTCCTTGAGAGATTTCATAGTCTCGAGTTTTTTCTGGAATACTTCAGTTTCTTCAGTCAAAAACTTCCTCTGGAGGAAAGTTTTTACTGCTTTCAGTGTTGTAAGCCTGTCCTGAGTACTGGAGTCCAAATGCCCTGCTGCCTCTATTTCTGTAATCTCTATTTCCTTTGCTGAGTTAGTGTCCTGGTATGACCTTCATCTTCAGGAAATGACATCTCCAACTCTTGAAGGATACTAGAATGCCTTCTTTTTGTTAAAATATCTAGTAAAGTATTTGCCATAACATACTGATGATAATCTTGGCACATGGCCAAAAACTCATGGATGCTAAAATCACTTGGAAGATCAGTTTTCCCAATAGGTAGAATAAATTAAATCACAATCATTCTTGCTGATATTTGCCAATGTGGAGTCATAATGTGGTACATAAGGACTTGTAGGGTCCATAATTCAAGTGTAACACCAGAGTTACTTTATTTCTTTTTATCCTCTTTGAAGCCTTGCAAAGTGTTCACTCCAGACCTAAGTCTTCCAATTGTCACTTCTAGTCTTACAGGGCAGTATCCTGGATCCCCTACAATGGAATCCACAGGATGGAAAAGTCCTAATGCTGTTGTTCTGCTTATCTTCTTTCAAGTTCACATTGACTGTTAGATTCCTTAATGATGCAGCCAATCTGTTCCTGTTCTCTTTCTAAATTACTACTTTCCAGCATCTTTGTCTTTTTATTTTACATATTTATTGGGACTTTTAAAAAAGTTTCACCAGCACACCTCCCCTACCCTCATTGGGATTTTTGAAAACTTGCCCTTTGGTATCTCCAGAGTCTTCCCTCTCTAGGCCAGCAGCTGCCACCTTCACCACTCTGCATGGTATCTGATCTATCTTTCTGCTTGTCTCCAAGTTTTCCTCAAGTCTGTCATGATGTCTAAGTGCAACAGCTTCTTCTTTTTTTTTTTGGAGACAGAGCCTCAAGCTGTCACCCTGGGTAGCATCACATCTCACAGCAACCTCCAACTCCTGTGCTCAAGCGAGTCTCCTGCCTCCACGTTCCAAGTAGCTGGGACCATAGGTGCCCACCATAATGCCCGGCCATTTTTTGGTTGCACTGTCATTGTTGTTTGGCAGGCCTGGGCTGGATTCGAACCCACCAGCTCAGGTGTATGTGGCTGGGGCCTTAGCCACTTGAGCCATAGGCGCCAAGCCAAAGGTTAACCAATTTAATTTTAATTTTTTTTTTTTTTTTTTGCAGTTTTTGGCCAGGGTTGTGTTTGAACCCACCACCTCTGGCATATAAGGCCAGTGCCCTCCCCACTGAGCCATAGGTGCCGCCCACAACAGCTTTTTTTGTGGCTTTATAACAAATGGTGTCTGATATGTTGTAAATAGTTGCATTAGTAATTTGATTCCCTTCTTTTAAGTGGATTTAAATCCATGTCTAGGCAGGTGCAGTGGCTCTTGACTATAATCCCAGCACTTTGGGAAGCGAACTAGCTTAGACAAAATAACAAGACCTTGTGTCTATAAAAAATTTGAAAATTATGGCATGCACCCATAGCCCTAGCTACTCAGCAGGCTCAGGTGGGAGAATCACTTGAGCCTAGGAGGTAGAAGTTACAGTGAGCTATGATCACGCTACTGCACTCCAGTCTAGGTGACAGAGTAAGACCCTATCTCTAAAAAATTAATTAATTAATTAATCTGCACCTATAAAAATGGAAGATGAAGTTAATATGTGCCAAAAAGTCAATTTTATTTTTTTTTTTTTTTAGACAGAGCCTCAAGCTGTCACCCTGGATAGAGTGCTGTGACATCCCAGCTCACAGCAGCCTCCAATTCCTGGGCTCAAGTGAGTCTCTTGCCTCTGCCTCCCAAGTAGCTGGGACTACAGGCGCCCGCCACAGCGCCCGCCAAAACGCCTGGCCATTTTTGGTTGCAGCTGTCATTGTTGTTTGGCGGGCCGGGCTGGATTCGAAACCGCCAGCTCAGGTGGACGTGGCTGGCGCCTTAGCCCGCTGAGCCACAGGCGCCGAGCCCAAAAAGTCAATTTTAAAATGAGTTTAATAACAAGCAGTTTAGCAACAATGATCCAAACAAACAAACACAATAAAGCAAGACAAAGCTAGATATGGAATTCCAGAAATTCAAGATCAGTTTATCACCTGAAAAGCCATCAATATGCCATATCAATAATAAGTAAGAACCACATGACCATGTAAATAGATGTAGAAAAAACATTTGACAAACCAACAGCTTTTTGTGATAAAAATTCAACAAACTAGGAATAGAAGAGACTTTCATAAGCCTGATGAAGGGTTTTTCTTTAACCTAATAAAAGTCACGAAAACCCATAGCTCACATCAGATGAAAGGCTAAATGCTTTGCCCCCATGATCAGGACCAAGACATAAGATGTCTGCTCTTGTCGCATCTATTTTTACATTATACTGATGGCTCTAGTCAATGTCAATTAGGCAAAACAGGCAGCCAGATTAGAAAGAAGTACTCCAATTATTATTATATGCAGATACATGCATGATCTTGAATTTATATAGTAAATCCTATAGAATTCACTAAGACATCAAGTACAATAAATACAATGCTACTAACAGAGACAACACTGAACTAAGCAGGTGGAAGGCAGGAGCAGAGGGAAGGAAAAAAAATCCCTTTTAACATAAGACTACCTTCAAATCTAAAACTCAATTTACGATATGTTTGCTTCAAACCAACTAAAAATGTTCTATGTTCGAGAACAATATAGGTACAAATTTCCAGAACAAAGAAAGGTAGCCTAAGGTAGTATAAACAGCCTGTTTTGCAAAGAACTATATCTGAGTTTTAATACTCATAGCTCAGTGTCACCTGTCACCTACAAGTTGGGAAAGTTACTGATGCTCAGAGGTTTTGTTTGTGACTCCCTTAAAAAAAAAAGAGAACAACAACACAAGTCTGTCTGGGTGCTGCCAGCATAAGACATAACATACATACATATAGCACTATACAGCCAAGTGCTCAGAAACTGATTGTGTTCTTGCCCTAATTTTCTTAAGTTTGAAAGTACTTACAGCTTCTAAAATAAGCAAAAAATAGTGCTCATCCTGATAAAGTTAGCATAAAATATCTCATAGCATTGCTTGAGGAAAGTGTGTCTTATTTAAAAGCTTTACAGATATTTATATTCTTACTCTCAGCAATCTTTTTCTTTTATTTTTGTAGTTTTGGGCCAGCGCCCTACTCCTTAAGCCACAGGTGCCGCCCTACTCTCAGCAATCTTATACCTAGGAATTTGCCTACAGGAAACCAACAAAAAAATGTATGTACATTATGATGCTCATTCTTACCAGTATCTGTAATCATTATAGTATACTACCCTGATAATTGTTTTATCAATTATCAGGAAATATTTTTGCCTAGGAAAATAATCTTGTAAGTTATAGTATATAAATAAAAAGTGTGAAAATAAACATGGAAAATCTCAAGGGAAAAATTATAATAAAATTAAAAACAAAAATATGCAGATGTGAACTATGATGATGAAAATACAAATTCATGGCTTAGTGCCTGTAGCACAGTGGTTAGTATGCCAGCCATATACATTGAGGCAAGTGGATTTGAACCTGGCTCGAGCCTGCTAAACAACTGTAACAAAAAAAAGAACTGGGCGTTGTGGTGGACGCCTGTAATCCCAGCTACTTGGAAGACTGAGGCAAGAGAATTACTTAAGACCAAGAGTTTGAGGTTGCTGTGAGCTGTTATGCCATAGCACTTTACAAGGGCAACGTAATGAGTCTCTATCTCCAAAAAATTAGCTATTCCTTAAAAAAAGAAAATACAAATTCGTGTATTCAAAGATTTATACAAAGATTAAAGAGTTCAGGGCAGTGCCTATGGCTCATAGAATAGGGTGCTGCCCCATATACTGAAGGTGGCGGGTTCAAACTCAGCCTTGGCCGAACTGCAAAACAAAAATAGCCGGGCATTGTGGTGGGCACCTGTAGTCCCAGCTACTTGGAAGGCTGAGGCAAGAGAATTGCCTAAGCCCAGGAGTTGGACGTTGCTGTGAGCTGTGACGCCACGGTACTCTACTGAGGGTGATAAAGTGAGACTCTGTCTCTACAAAAACAACAACAAAAAAAAGATTAAAGAGTTCAACGTGGGGTTGAGATTATAGCCAATTTTTCCCTATTCCAAAGAATTTGTAAATATCTGATTCTATTTTAAAAATTCTAATTTAAAAATATAATTTAGTTTATGAGAGTTATATATTCACCATAGTCATAATTTACACTCCTCCACATTCTTGATAGTACAGCAAGCCTGGAACTATGCATATCGTTTTTTCTATAGTACCACCGCAGGCAAATACTTACTTTAGAAACTGGCTCTTTGCTGTACTTGGGTCACCAACAATACAAACATTTATGTCTCCTCGAAGAGAGGTCCCTTCCCCTGTTGTCTTTGGAACCCCACCAAAGAGCATTAGCAGGACACCTCGTTTTACTTCATCATTGCCTGAAATGTAAAGAAACTACAGATGTAAAACCCATCTCTCAGTGTGAAGTTAAACAATTTCAGAGGAAACCATAAAGGCACATTTAATAACCAAAATGAAGAGACAGTTAAAGGAAAACATTAAACTGGAGTAAAAACACCTGGTTTCTGATCTTAGTTCTTGCTCTGTGGATTCAGTTACCTAGTCACTATTCCAGTGTTTTCGCTTGCAACACACTAGATGTCACAGATGCTAATGCTCACCATCCTAAGATCCTTAACATTTGTTAGTTTTCTCTTCTTTTTTTTTTAGAGAGAGAGTGTTACTTTGTCACCCTCGGTAGAGTGCTGTGGCATCACAGCAACCTCTAGCTCTTGGGCTTAGGCAATTCTCGTGCCTCATCCTCCCAAGTAGTTGGGACTATAGGCACCCACCACAACACCTGGCTATTTCTTGTTGCAGTTTGGCCGGGGCTGGGTTCGAACTCGCCACCCTTGGTATATAGGGCTGACATCCTACTCACTGAGCCATAGGCGCCGCCCTCTTCTTCCTTTTTTAGGACAGGGACTTGCTCTGTTGTGTGGACTGGAGTGCAATGGCATTATCACAGGTTATTACAACTTCAACTCTTGGGTTCAAGTGATCTTCCTATCTCAGGCTCCCAGGTAGCTAAGATTAAAGGCATGTACCACCATGCTTAGCTTATTTTAAGTTTTTTTAAGAGATGGGATCTTGCTATGTTGCCTAACTTGGTTTCAAACTCCAGGCCTCAAGGGATCCTCTTGTCTTGGCCTCCTGAAGTACTGGGATTACTGGTTTGTGCCACCCGAGCCTGACCAGGTTAGTCTTTTTTTTCTGAGATAGAATCTCACTATGTGACCCTATGTGTGCTGTTGCGTCACAGCTCACAGCAACCTCAAACTCTTGGGCTTAAGTGATTCTCTTGCCTCAGCCTCCCAAGTAGCTGGGACTACAGGTACCTGCCACAACACTTGGTTATTTTGTTGTTGCAGTTGTCCGTATCGTTTGGCAGGCCCAGGCTGGGTTCGAACCCACAAGCTCTGGTGTATGTGGCTGGCACCCTAGCCACTGAGTTACAGGCACCAGGCACCGAGTCCAGGTTGGTCTTTCCTAATGGCAGTTCTTGAAGTTCTACCAAGACTATGCTGAAATGGCCCTTGATACTTCCTATCACCTGTAGTAGCCAGCAGTGAATAAACACATGCTAACTGAATTAATATGGAGTAGATAAGATGCTGAATGCCTTTTATTGCTACCTCTAAGAACTATCTATAAATCTGAAGGAAACATACAATTTTCTTAAAAGAGGACTACTATTAAAAAAACTTTTTCTTTGAAATTGTTGACACTTTGTGAACTCTATCAACAAAGTGCTAGCAAATTGACATAAAGCATTCCTTAAAAGTAAAAATTTGGTTCATGTCCACGTAGGAACACGAAATTAAAAAAGTAGAAAATTAATAATCCACTCAATAAACAAAACTCTTAACTTACAACCAATGAAACAAAATGTGTTAAGGGTATGTGGTTTTTAAATAGTCCCTAAATTCTTAGACATTCCTCATTTTAAGGGATGCTATTTAATTTTCCTGTTAAATGTGGGCCAGACTGGTAGGGTGTGGTGGCTTATGCCTGTAATCCTAGCACTCTGGGAGGCCAAGACAGGTGGATAGCTTGGCCTTAGGAGTCCAAGGCCAGCCTGAGCTATAAGACCCTTCCTTTACTAAAAATAGAAAAACCAGCCAGGTATTGTGCCTACAGTCCCAGCTACTCAGGAGGCTGAGGGTAGAGGATCACTTGAGTCGAAGAGATTGAGGTTGCTGTGAGCTATGATGACATTATGGCACTCTACCCAGGGAAACAGAGTGAGACTCTATCTCACGGAAAAAAAAGTGTGGGCTGGACTTAGCTACTTGCTTCTAATAAACGGCATTATGTAGAAAGGGAAGTCTGTGACTTTTGACACTAGGGCATAAGAGGCATGTCACTTGCTTCTTCTCCACATGCTCTTGTGGAAGCATCTGTTGTGTCACAAAGATATTCAAACAAGCCTATGGGAGAGATTCACATGGTAAGGGAAGAAGCTTCTAGTTCCCCAACTGATGTATGTCTTCACTGCAATCTCCTGTAAGACTTTGAGCTGAACCATTCAGTTAAACCTCTCCCAAATTCCTGACTTTATTGACTATTGAGATAATGTTTGTTGTTATAAGCTAGTACATTCTGGGGTTATACAACAATATAAGGGGGAGGAGAGGAGCATAAAAATATTAACACCTAAGGAAGGCCACGGTAAAATCTGTGAAAAGATTAACATAAAGCGTTTCAGTTATTTTATTGCTCAAATATTTAGATAGGAAAAAAACTAATTTTAAAGGATTAAAAACATACTCAAGAGAAACACCCAGAAATCTTATGAATTCTCAACACAACCTCAACTGAGTATGGATGAAAAGGATGGAAGAACTCAAGGCCAGAAAAAAGACTAAACTTTTTTCTCTTTAAAAAAAAGTCGTGGTAGGGCAGTGTCTGTGGCTCTAAGGAGAAGGGCGCCGACCCCATGTGCTGGAGTTGGCGGGTTCAAACCCAGCCCCAGCCAAAAACTACAAAAAAAAAAAAAAAAATTTGTGGTGAAATATACATAACAAAATTTAAAACCTTAACCAAAATTTTAAACCTTTAACCTTAATTTTAAATGGCTTTAAGTTCATTATGTTGTATAACTGTCACCACTACCCCTTTCCAAACTTTTTCATTATCCCAAACAGTTAACTTTATGCACCGAACAAAAAACTCTCCATTTCCCCTAATACCCCCAACCCCAGTCACTGATAATCTCTAATCTACCGTCTGTATGAATCTGCATGGTTGTCCTTTGTAAATTAGCCTTTCTAAACCCACTAAAAAACTTTCATAATCTGATTTACGTGGTTTGAAAAATCACTGTTGCTATTTGTAATCATTTTGATTTCAAGTTTATGCCACCAATAGATAGAACTCTTACCATGTATAGTAGGAAAGAGGCTGGTACAAAGATTGTGGTACAGATTTTTATCTTGACTCATTTCAAACACTTTCTCCCATTCTTTCACCGTCATTTGATTCTTAATGCTCTCAGCTGTCTGTTCCTCATCTCTGAGCTCTTTCCCTCCAAACTGAGGGTGGAGAACAAAGAATTTTTAGTACAGAAGCAGCCAAAGGTATAAAGAAAAATTTCATTACATATAAAACCTTCATTACATATAGCCTGGGGGTAGCGCCTGTGGCTCAGTGGGTAGGGTGCCGGCCCCATATACCAAGGGTGGCAGGCTTGAACCCGGCCCTAGCCAAACTGCAACAAAAAAAATAGCCAGGCGTTGTGACGGGTACCTATAGTCCCAGCTACTCAGGAGGCTGAGGCAAGAGAATTACCTAAGCCCAGGAGTTGGAAGTTGCTATGAGACTGACATCACGGCACTCCACCCAGGATGACAAAGTGATACTGACTCTAAAAAAAAAAAAAAAATATATATATATATATAGCCTGGGAAGTTACCTTTACAATCTGTTAGTTATAAGGTGTTTTATAAAAAACTCCCCAAACTAGTAAGCCATTAGTCAATGAAGATACTTAAAGGTTTGTCCAGTGACATAAACATTAAAAAACTACCATCATTGTTTTATGTGACTATTTAAATGAATCTGCATGCTCAAGAGATGAGCCATAGTAGAAAGTTAATCATTGATATGAAGATGTGAATGAAGTAACAAAATATTACGTTCATTCCCTTTTCCCAATACTGAACTATTCCCCAAACTTTTTCCCATTCAGGACAGAGAATCAAGTTAACAACGATATTGGCAGAATCCATCACTCTTAGAAATAGCAATTTAGGGGCGGCGCCTGTGGGTCATTGAGTAGGGTGCTGGCCCCATATACCGAAGGTGGTGGGTTCAAACCCGGCCTCGGGTGAACTACAAAACAGAAAAATAGCTGGGTATTGTGGCGGGTGCCTGTAGTCCCAACTACTCGGGAGGCTGAGGCAAGAGAATCGCCTAAAGCGAAGGAGTTGGAGGTTGCTGGGAGCTGTGTGAAGCCATAGTTCTCTACCGAGGACGATAAAGTGAGACTCTGTCTCTGTAAAAAAAAAAAAGAAAAAAGAAAGAAAGAAATAGCAATGTTTGGGTGAGGTGGCTCATGCATGTAATCAATCATAGCATTCTTGAGAGGCTAAGGTTGGAGGATCCCTTGAGCTCGAGTTCAATACCAGCCTGAGCAATAGTGAGATCCCATCTCTACTAAAAGCGAAAAAATTAGCCAGGCTTTGTGGCTGGCACCTGGAGACTCAGCTACTTGAGAGGTTGAGGCAGAAGGACTGCTTGAACCCAGGAACCTGAGGACACTGTGAGCTAGGGTGACTCCATGGCACTCTAGGTTGTGCAAGACTCATACACTGTCTTACAAAAAAGGGGGGAGGGACTGGCTTGGCGCCTGTAGCACAGTTGTTATGGTGCTAGGCACATATACGGAGGGTGGTGGGTTCGAACCCAGTCTGGGCCAGCTAAATAACTGTAACCACAAAATAGCCAGGTGTCTGGCGGGCACCTGTAGTCCCAGATACTTGGGAGGCTGAGGCAAGAGAATTGCTTAAGCCCAAGAGTTTGAGGTTGCTATGAGCTGTGATGCCATGATACTCTACCCAGGGTGACATTAAAAAAAGGGGGGGGGGGGCAGAATGGCACCTGTGGCTCAGTGAGTAGGGCACCAGCCCCATATACTGAGGGTGGTGGGTTCGAACCCAGCCCTGACCAAACTGCAACAAAAAAATAGCAGGGCATTGTGGCAGGTGCCTGTAGTGCCAGCTACTCGGAAGGCTGAGGCAAGAGAATTGCCTAAGCCCAAGAGCTAGAGTTTGCTGTGTGCCTACCGAGGGCGACAAAATGAGACTGTCTCTTTAAAAAAAAAAAAAAAAAAAGCAGAGTGAGGGGGGGAGTGTGGTGGCTAATGCCCATAATCCTAGCACTCTGAGAGGCAAGGTGAGTGGATTGCTTGAGCTCACAAGTATTAAGTCTACCCTGAGCAAGAGTGAGACCCCATCTCTAAAATACAGCTGAGCATTGTGGTGGTTGCCTATAGTCCTAGCTACTAGGGAGGCAGAGGCAAGAGGATCTCTCAAGCCCAAGAGTTAGAGGTTGCTATGAGCTATGACACCACGGCACCCTACTAAGGGTGACAAACTGAGTCTGCATTTCAAAAAAAGGAAAAAAACCCAAGAAACAAACAAACAAAAAAAACCCACCGACTAGAGCAGGGGTCCTCAAACTACGGCCCGCGGGCCACATATGTTGGTGTGAACTGCATTTGTTCCTGTTTTGTTTTATACTTCAAAATAAGATATGTTCAGTGTGCATGGGAATTTGTTCATATTTTTTTTTTTTTAAAACTATAGTCCAGGGCAGCACCTGTGGCTCAGTGAGTAGGGCACCGGCCCCATATGCCGGAGGTGGTAGGTTCAAACCCAGCCCCAGCCAAAAACTGCAAACAAAACAAAAAAAGTAAAAAAAATTAAATAAATAAAAAATAAACTCTAGTCCGGCCCTCCAACAGTCTGAGGGACAGTGAATTGGTCCTCTGTTTAAAAAGTTTGAGGACCGGCGGTGCCTGTGGCTCATCAGGTAGGGCGCCGGCCCCATATACTGAAGGTGGCGGGTTCAAACCACCTCGGCTGAACTGCAAAACAGAAAATTAGCCAGGTGTTGTGGCAGGCGCCTGCAGTCCCAACTACTCGGGAGGCTGAGGCAAGAGAATTGCCTGAACCCAGGAGCTGGAGGTTGCTGTGAGCTGTGTGACGCCATGGCACTCTACCAAGGGCAACAAAGTGAGACTCTGTCTCTACAAAAAAAAAAGTTTGAGGACGCCTGGACTAGGGTAACTAAGATGTTTTCAGAAGGCAGCCTCAGGAAAGGTCTTTCTCAAGCTTTTTTCATTCAATTAAGACTCACCCTTGGGTTGGTTGGTGCAACACAGGATGCAAGAAAGACCAGCCTGTAAGAAAGGTCTCTAACACCAAGAGCCCGGAGTCCTCTGATGCCTTCTGTTTCATATCCATCAACACCACTGACACGGGAATTAGTTTCTGCACGTGCTCCTGAAAGAGTGAATGATAGGCTGTTTCACAGCTCAAATATTAAGGTGCTGAGAACCAAAATTCCATAAACTTTCAAAACCTTCAGAATAGCACCTTTTATAGCAAAATTAATTTGTTTTTTATCTTAATTACACTTTATTGCTTACTTTCTGACTGGTAGATTAAAAAGAAAACAAGGGAGATATTGACACACTAGTTACCCTGAAGTTCAGCTAACTGAGAATTTGTTAAATCTGATCTACAGATTACTGACCTGGTATGCTAAGCTTGGAGACATCAGGCACAACAATCAATGTTCCAGTAAAGTCACACTTGTCACCAGCTTGAGCTGACTCCACGGCTTCTGCCCTCAAGATTACTTCCAAACTGCGGGGAATACTTCCTCGAGGAAGCTCAGCTTGAGTCTCTTGAATACGAACCTGTACCAAAGACAAATAGCCAAAAATGAGAAGAGATCCTTTTTTACATGCCACACAATTTAAATTAAATGTCACAAATACTGAAACAGTCTAAACTAATTTAATCCATTAACAGACGTTTACTATGTATCAACATTCATTCTAAAACTTACGTACCCTAAAACTCCTAGTCCAAAAGTTCAATTTGGTAAGAGATTATACATATCAAAAAACTTCACTTTTGGCTCAGTGCCTGTGGCTCAACAGGTTAAGGCACCAGCCACATACACCTGAGCTGGCAGGTTCAAATCCAGCCCTGGCCCACCAAACAACAATGACAGCTGCAACCAAGAAATGGCCGGGCGTTGTGGCGGGCACCTATAGTCCCAGCTACTTGGGAGGCAGAGGCAGGAGAATTGTTTGAGTCCAGGAATTGGAGGTTGCTGTGAGCTGTGATGCCACAGCACTCTATCCAGGGTGACAGCTTGAAGCTCTGTCTCAAACCAACAAACAACAACAACAAAAAACTTCACTTTTGGCTAAGTGCCCATAGCACAGTGGTTACAGTGCCTGACATATACACTGAGGCTGGTGGGTTCGAACCCAGCCTGGGCCAGCTAAACAATGACAACTGCAACAAAAAATAGCCAGGTGTTGTGACGGGCACCTGTAGTCCCAGCTACTTGGGAACCTGAGGAAAGAGAATCGCTTGAGCCCCGAAGTTTGAGGTTGCTGTGAGCTGTGATGCCACAGCACTCTACCGAGGGCCACATAGTGAGACTCTACCTCAAAACAACAAGCAAAAAACCCTTTTACTTTCATTAAGAAATATTGGTGTTTTCCTCTGTTCAAAATAACTCTACAAATATTGTTCTGTGTTCCATCTTCTGAATTTTATTTTAAAGACTCTATGTGCGCCGCCTACATATACCGAGGGTGGCAGGTTCAAACCCGACCCTGGCTGAACTGCAACAAAAAATGGCCAGGCGTTATGGTGGGCGCCTGTAGTCTTAGCTACTTAGGAGGCTGAGGCAAGAGAATTGCCTAAGCCCGGGAATTGAAAGTTGCTATGAGTTGTGTGACGCCAAGACACTCTACCAAGGGCAATAAAGTGAGACTCTCTCTGTACAAAACAAACAAACAAAAAAAAAAAACTTCTGTAAATATCAAGAAACGTTACACCTAAAAATTTTAGCACTCATCTCTAAGAGTAGACAATCTCCTATGTAACTGTAATAACGTTATCACAACCAAGAGAATCAAACGAGATTTAATTCCATAAAATTATGCCTTTTATCAGTGAGTCTATCTTTGAATGTCTCATTCATTTAGATTATTCTTTTTTTTTTTTTTTATGAGACAGAGCCTCTAGCTGTTGCCCTGAGTAGAGTGCTGTAGCATTGCAGCTCACAGCAACCTCCAACTCCTGGGCTTAAGCAATTCTCTTGCCTCAGCCTCCCAAGTAGCTGGGACTACAGGCGCCTGCCACAACGCCTGGCTATTTTTTTTTGGTTGCAGCCATCATTGTTGTTTTGTGGCAGGCCCAGGCTGGATTGGAACTCGCCAGCTCAGGTATATGTGTCTGGCACCTTAGCTGCTTAAGCCACAGGTACTGAGCCATCATCAAGATAATTCTTTTTGGACAGCGCCTGTAGCTCAAAGGAATAGGATGCTGACACCATATACCAGAGATAGCGGGTTCAAACCCAGCCACGGTCAAAAAAAAAAAAAAAAAGATTATTCTTTTTTAAGTTGTTTTTTCTCCCAAAACAAGACCCAATCTAAATCCATAATTTTGCTTGTTGCATCATATTGTTTTAAAAATATAGGGTGGTTGGGCGGCGCCTGTGGCTCATTGAGTAGGGCACCAGCCCCACATACCAAAGGTGGTGGGTTCAAACCCAGCCCTGGCCAAAAACTGCAAAAAAAAAAAAAAGAAAAGAAAATATAGGGTGGTTGGCTTGGTGCCAGCCACGTACACCTGAGCTGGTGGGTTCAAGTCCAGCCCGGGCCCGCCAAACAATTACGGCTGAAACCAAAAAATGGCCGGGTGTTGTGGCAGGCACCTATAGTCCCAGCTACTTGGGAGGTGGAGGCAAGAGACTCGCTTGAACCCAGGAATTGGAGGTTGCTGTGAGCTGTGATTTCACAGCGCTCTATCCAGGGTGACAGCTTGAGGCTCTGTCTCAAAAAAAAAAATAAAATAAAAAATAATAGGGTGGCGCCTGTGGCTCAAAGGGGTAGGGCGCTGGCCCCATATGCCAGAGGTGGTGGGTTCAAACCTAGCCTCAGGCAAAAACTGAAAAAAAAAAAATAATAATAATAATTATTTATATATATGGCATTTTTTACTCAGGGCTGTTGGTAGAATATGTGCTTCCTTTCTTTTTTAGATATCATGTTCTCTTGCCCCCCCCAGGCTAGAGTGCTTTGGCATCAGCCTAGTACACAGTAACCTCAAACTCCTGTGATGAAGAGATCCTCCTGCTTCAACCTTCTGAGTACCTGAGACGACAAGTGCCTCCCACCTTGCCTAGCTAATTTTGTTTCTTTTTTCTTTTTTTTTTTGAAACAAGAGTCTCACTTTGTGATCCTTGGTAGAGTGCTGTGTCATCACCGCTCACAGTAACCTCAAACTCTTGGGTTTAAAGGATTCTCTTGCCTCAGCCTCCCAAGTAGCTGGGACAACAGGCACCTGCCACAATGCCCAGCTATTTTTTATTGTAGTTGTTATTGTTGTTTAGCTGGCCCTGATGGGCTTGAACCTGTCAGCCTTGGTGTACATGGCTGGTGCTGTAACCACTGTGCTACAGGTGCCAGGTCTTTTTTCTATTTTTAATTGAGATGGGGTTTCACTCTTCTTCAGGCTGATCTCAAACTCCTGAGCTCAAGAGATTCTTCCGCCTGTGCCTCCCAGAGTACTAGGTGTGAGCCACTGCACCTGGCCAGAACATACGCTGCTTATAAGCCATCAGGTTAATATAAGAAAGCTAAGTAAGGACTAGAAACTAAATCTATTATTATTATTTATTTACTATACTTAAATTGCTGCAACTTTTCTTTCCTCTTAGCATACCCTATAATGTTATTACATTCTTACTGCTTCCACCCATTATCTCACCCACGTTAACTACAAGTGCCTATCAGCTTCCTTTAAATACTATATACCACTGTACTACTACATTTCCTTAAAAAAAGAAACCTACTCCATAGGCAGACACATTCCCATGGCTTATTAAGACAGGCTTAAGGCTTGGAGCCTGTGGCTCAATGGGCTGAGGCACTAGCCACGTACACCTGAGCTGGCGGGTTCGAATCCAGCCCGGGCCCATCAAACAACAATGATGGCTGCAACCAAAAAAGGGTCGGGCGTTGTGGCGGGTGCCTGTAGTCCCAGCTACTTGGGAGGCGGAGGCAAGAGACTCGCTTGAGCCCAGGAATTGGAGGTTGATGTGAGCTGTGATGCCACAGCACTCTATCCAGGGTGATAGCTTGAGGGTCTGTCTCAAAAAAAAAAAAAAAAAGACAGGCACAACCTTTTAGCCTCAGGTTTAAGTATACAAGTACCTTTAGGCTTCATATCAAAATCATCTCTCAAATTATCTCCAATTTGGTTTCTTTACTTCAGTCATGATTATTTTCACTGCTTCTATCCTAGACTGTCCTTTTACTCATGCCTTTCTCCTTCCTATCCATCATGTTGAAGTCTTACACTAATAAGTTGCTAAGTTTTCTTAACTCCAGTTTATAATAATGTAATTACTGTTTGTTCTTTGACAAACATATCTTGTCAGTCTGAAGGACCTTCCAAACCATATCATTAAAGGTTAAGTCACATGTATATACTGACAATTCAAATTTTAATCAAAAGTTTTAAAGTCAGGCCAGGTGCAGTCACTCATGTCTGTAATCCCAGCACTCTGGGAGGCCGAGGTGGGTGGATTGACTGAATTCACAACCAGTCTGAGGAAGAGTGACCAGTCTCTAAAAAAGTAGCCGAGCACTGTGGCTGGTACCTGCAGTCTAATCTACTTGGGAATCCAAGGCAGGCAAGAGAATTGCTTGAGCCCAAGAGTTTGAGGTTGATATGAGGGATGACGCTGCTCTACTGAGAGTAATCAAATGAGGAAAATGGAAAAAAAGGCCAGCTTGAGCTAGAGCAAGACCCTGTCTCTTAAAAAAAGCCAGGCGTGGCTCGGCGCCTGTAGCTCAACACCTGTAACTCAGAGGCTAAGGTGCCAGACACATATACTAGACCTGGCAGGTTTGAACCCAGCTAGGGCCTGCTACCAACAACTATAACCAAAAAAGAGCCAGGTGTTGTGGCGCACTCCTGTAGTCCAATCTACTTGGCAGGCCGAGTCAAGAGAATCATTTAAGCCTTAAGAGTTTGATGGCTCGGTGCCTATGGCTCAACGGGCTAAGGTGCCAGCCATGTACACCTGAGCTGGCAGGTTCGAATCCAGCCCGGACCCGCCAAACAACAATGACGGCTGCAACCAAAAAAATGGCCAGGCGTTGTGGCAGGCGCCTGTAGTCCCAGCTACTCTCAAGGCTGAGGAAAGAGGATCACTTGAGCCCAAGAGATTGAAGTTGCTGTGAGCTATGACATGACACTAAACTCTACGGTGACAAAGTGAGACTTTGTCTCCAAACATAAAAAAAAAAAGTTTTGAGGTCAGCAGTCACTTTTTTCAGCTACTTGGGAGGCGGAGGCAAGAGACTTGCTTAAGCCCAGGAATTGGAGGTTGCTGTGAGCTGTAATGCCATGGCACTCTATCCAGGGTGACAGCTTGAGGCTCTGTCTCAAAAAAAAAAGCCAGGCGTTGTGGCGGGCTCCTGTAGTCTGCTACTCTCAAAGCTGAGGAAGGAGGTTCACTTGAGCCCAAGAGTTTGAAGTTGCTGAGAGCTATGACGTGACACTAAACCCTACAGTGACAAAGTGAGACTTTGTCTCCAACAAAAAAAAGTTTTGAGGTCAGCAGTCACTTTTGATAATGTTCAACTTACATGAAAATTGAGTTTATCATTAAATAAATTATTGGAAAGGCCTAGAAGTGTGAATTATTAGCATAGGCTGAACCTCACCCAAACAGAGTACTTACCTTTTGAAAATCAACAAATCTTGATTTATTTGTATCCAGCAAGAATCTCCTTCTGTTGGCACAAACTGGATTTCGGCAGATGTTTGGCTGTGTGTATTTGAACTGCTGTTCTACATCCTTGATCACTGTCTGACAGTCCAAGCACAGAAAAGTTCCACTCACAAGTTCTGGGTGAACTGGGTGAGTCCGTACCACCTGCCCACTGATGCGAGTAAGCAAACCAATTCTGGCTGAGGTGAGTTCTCGAATCCTGTTTAAAGACAAAGGTTCCATCAGACAATATTGATTTCCCAACTAAGAGATCTTTCCATTTTAATAAGGAGGTATTCAATAACAGTTTATGTTTTAAAAAAATTGAGACAAGGTATTCTCTGGGTTCTCCATAAGAACAATTTATTACATTTTTTGGGGACAGAGTCTCACTCCATCCCCCTGGGTGGAGTGCTATGGCATCATCATAGCTTACAGTAACCTCAAACTCTTGGGCTTTAAGCAATCCTCTTGCCTCAGCCTCCCAAGTAGCTGGGACTACAGAAGCCTGCCACCATGACTGGCTGACTTTACTATTTTTAGTAGAGACAGGGTCTCATTTGTGCTCAGGCTAGTCTCTGACTGAGCTCTAACTCCTGAGCTCAAGTAATATACACACCTCGGCCTCCCAGAGTGTTAAGATTATAGGCGTGAGCCTCGTTTGGCCACAAAAACAATTTAGTCAATATGTCTATCCCTAAATTACACAATATATGTGCATTCACAACAAAATACATAAACATTTTTTGCTTACCTATGAGTTCTATTTTCTTTCCTTTTCCTTTTTTTTTTTTTGAGACAGTCTCATGATGTCACCCTTGGTAGTGTACTCAGTTCAAACCAAATTTATATGAAATAATGAGGTAACTTTATAAAATGCTTTCAGTGGTTTAAGTTTTGAAAGTATCACTTCAATTTCTTCCAATAAATTTTTTTTTTTTAATTTATTTTTTTTGAGACAGAGCCTCAAGCTGTCATCCTGGATAGAGTGCCGTAGCATCACAGCTCACAGCAACCTCTAATTCCTGGGCTCAAGCGAGTCTCCTGCCTCTGCCTCCCAAGTAGCTGGGACTACAGGCGCCCACCACAATGCCCGGCCATTTTTTGGTTGCCCGGTTATTGTTGTTTGGCGGGCCTGGGCTGGATTTGAACCCGCCAGCTCAGGTGTATGTGGCTGGCACCTTAGCCCGTTGAGCCACAGACGCCGAGCCAATTTATCTTGAAATAAATGCTAAAGGAATACTTAAAAACTGTGCTGACAGGCTTGCCGCCTGTGGCTCAATGGGCTAAGGCGCCAGCAATGTACACCTGAGCTGGCGGGTTCTAATCCAGCCCGGGCCCGCCAAATAACAATCACAGCTGCGACTCAAAAATGGCCAGGTGTTGTGGCAGGCACCTGTAGTCCCAGCTACTTGGGAGGCAGAGGCAGGAGACTCACTTGAGCCCAGGAATTGGAGGTTGCTGTGAGCTATGATGCCACAGCACTGTATCCAAGGTGACAGCTTGAGGCTCTTTCTCAAAAAAACAAACAAAAAACAACTGTGCTGACAAAAATTTCCAAAGACTCATGAATTTCTGCAACTGTTTTCATTTTTTTTGAGACAGCGTCTCATTTTGTCACCCTCGGTATAAAGAGCTACGGCGTCTTAGCTCACAGCTGCGATTCTCTTGCCTCAGCCTCCCAAGTAGCTGCTGCTATAGGCACTTGCAACAATGTCTGGCTATTTTTAGGGATGAGGTCTTGCTCTGCCTCAGGCTGGTCTGAAACCTATGAGCTCAGGTAATCCACCCGCCTTGGCCTCCCAGAGTGCTAGGATTATAGGCATGAGCCACTGCACCCAGGCTTGCAACTATTCTCATTTTTTATATTTTCTCACGTGACCAATTTCCCCCCAAAGTCCCCTAAAATGTGACAGTCTTAATGATCTGCTTTGCTTCACATACTTCCAATCACATCTCCATAGAAAAACATGATTCTCCAAAACTAAACTTTCTGGGCAACTGGGTATAACTCTTGTAGCATCAATTTTCTAAGTATTCTTTTCACAAGTCTTGTCACTACCAATCATGAAAAAGTAGTTATGTAGCAAGAAACCTACCTTCTCCATGAATTAGGTAAAAAACCTAAGTCATAAGACTTTACAGATAAGAAAACTGAGGCCAGTGGGATTAAAGTGATTTGTGTGATATTTTACAGCCATCTAGTAGGCTGGGTGCGGTGGCTCACACCTGTAATCCTAGCACTCTAGGAGGCCAAGGTAGGTGGATTACTTCAGTTCAGGAGTTCAAGACCTACCCGAGCAAGAGGGAGACCCGCATCTTGACTGAAAAACAGAAAAACTAGCCAGATGTGGTAGCTCACACCTGTAGTTCAAGCTCTCAGAGAAGGTAAGGCAAGAGGATCCCTTGAGCCCAGGAGTTGAGGTTGCTGTAAGCTATGATGCTACAACACTCTAGCCTATGTGACAGAGTGAGACTCTGTCTCAAAAACAACAACAAAACAAACAAACCCAATAATAACAGCCAGCTAGTAGCAAATTAAGGAGACTTCTCAAGTTTTCTGTCAACTAAGTGGTACCTATTCTATTCCAAAGAAGGCTTTCTTACTTACTTATGTCTGGTAGGCAGATCTTGGAATGCGACATAAAAATCCTTGGCAAGGGGTATCTCTTTACGATCTTTGACAAAGGTTTTCAAGGCTCGGCACAGGTAAGGGTAAACTCTAAAAAATAAACAGAAAAAATAAAAACAAAGCAAGTCAACTGACACCTTACAAGTTTACCAATACCATCTTCCCTTTTCATGCCTACCAACACCTAAGACAATTTCATCTAGTTATAACCAAGCTTTAGAACCTAGGACACTTCTCTATTAGAAGCTTCATTCATCCTGTCCTGCCCCGCTATGAACAAAAACACTAAAGATAAAATGCCACATTGAATATGTATTATCTTTAAATAATCATCTTTAAATGAAGATGACTCTACTTCAACAATCATCTTGTCAGTATTATGTTCAATACTGTGGGTTTTCTCTGAGCTATTTACAACCTAATAAGGCAGTCTCCTGTTTGGTGTCAAATACTATCTATTTTTTTTGTTGTTTCATTCATTTTTTTTTTTTTTTTTGAGACAGGAGTCGTACTATGTCACCCTCAGTAGAGTGCTGTAATATCACAGCTCACAGCAACCTCCAACTCTTGGGCTTAAGTGATTCTCTTGCCTCAGACTATCAGTAGCAGGGACCACAGGCGCCCACCACAACTGCCAGCTGTTTTTTTGTTGTAGTTGTCACTGCTGTTTAGCAGGCCCTGGCCGGGTTCGAACCTATCAGTCTAGGTGCGTATGGCCAACGCCCTAACCACTGAGCTATGGGTGCTGAGCCTTTGTTTCATTCTTGATTGGCAAGAAATGGATGAGAAGGAGGGGAGGAGTCTGCACGTAATGATAATAGAAAATTGGCAAAAAGCTCTCACTTGACTGGCTAGGCTGAAGTGTGCGTGTCATTTTGACAGAAGTCCCCAAAGATGATGCAGCTTGACTTCTTTCAGCAGTGGGATCTGAAAGTCTGGTGAAAAAAGCTACATTCAAGAGAGAAAACTATTATGTCTTGTGTATGAGGTATGGCATAACTGTTTCTAACACTAGGCCTCATTTTCTACCTCTCTCTCACCTGTCAGTACTGTTACTTTTACTGCTACATGCTTTTAAAATGAACTGCTGCTTACTCCTCTACCTATTCTTTTTCTTTTTTTTTTTTGAGACAGAGCCTCAAGCTCTCACCCTGGATAGAATGCTGTGGCATCACAGCTCACAGCAACCTCCAAATCCTGGGCTCAAGCCAGTCTCCTGCCTCTGCCTCCCAAGTAGCTGGGACTACAGGCGCCCGCCACAACACCCGGCCATTTTTTGGTTGCAGCCGTCGTTGTTTGTCGGGCCCAGGCTGGATTCGAACCCACCAGCTCAGGTGTACATGGCTGGCGCCTTGGCCCATTGAACCACAGGCGCCAAGCCCCTCTACCTATTCTTGATGATCAACTAATAGGAACATTGAGACAAGTCCTCCATCTCCCAGTCCACCAGGAAAAGAATAGGATTGTATCTAGCTGGGTCTTCATTTCTATTTCATGACTATGCACAATGTTTACTTTAACCTGATTATATGTCTACAGATTATAACATTTATTTAGTCCAAAGGCAGAAAGATTCATGTACAAAGATTTTTTTTACTGTATATAAGAACAAAAATAAAAGTCTAAATTATTATATGTCTAAATATTTTTCTTGTTTTTTTTTTTTTTTTTGAGATAGAGCCTCAAGCTATCATCCTGGGCTCGGCGCCTGGGGCTCAACGGGCTAAGGCGCCAGCCACGTACACCTGAGCTGGTGGGTTCAAATCCAGCCTGGGCCCGCCAAATGACAATGACTGCTGCAACCAAGAAATGGCTGGGCTTTATGGCGGGCGCCTCTGGTCCCAACTACTCGGGAGGCAGAGGCAAGAGACTCGCTTGAGCCCAGGAATTGGAGGTTGCTATGAGCTGTGATGCCACTGGACTCTATCCAGGGTGACAGCTTGAGGCTCTGTCTCAAAAAAAAAAAAAGAAAGAAAGAAAGAAATGTGAACTTTATGGAACAAGAACAACAGTGTCATTGCTGTAAAGATATCTTTGGGGCAAGAGGACCTATACAAGCACCTACTCCTGAGGAAAAACTGATTAATCAAATGACATAGCAATAACAATAAATGCCTAACACAAAGTAAGTACTAAAATGCACATTTTTAAATATTTGTATATGAAAAAAATTTTGCTCCACAGAGGCCTGCATTAAGTCTAGAGCAGGACTAAAATGACCATTGGTACCATCAAAAGACCTCTCCTCAGAGGGAAATAACTATGATAGTTGCCCTTCTGCCTCACAAGTGAGCACTTCAGTCACAAGAGCTAGTTTTTCAGGGTTAAACACGGTTCAAAGTATAAAAGATTCATACACGCATACCTATAGAACTCTTCTTGAATGGTGGTGGAAAGTTGCTGGTTAAATTGTTCCAGGTCCATAAAACTCACAACCAAAGTGTTTCTTTCAGGACGAATTAGCTCCTCTGCTAACTGCAAGTACTTAATTTCTCCATCACTGCTCTGGAACCTGAGGATACATACATGCAAGTCAGACTAAACTGAGGAAACAGAAAGGAATCCAAATGCCTGATAATTCAGTATATTGGTTAAAGATGGTCAGTGAGACCCATGTTTAGTAGTTCTGTAACTTGGGGCAAATTATTTATCCTCTATAAATATCTCTTTTTAAAAAAGAGATACAGGGCAGCTCCTATGGCTCAAAGGAGTAGGGCACCAACCCCATATGTTGGAGGTGGTGGGTTTAAACCCAGCCCCGGCCAGAAACTGCAAAAAAAAAAAGGGGGGGGGGGGCCTCAGCGCCTGTGTCTCAAAAGGCTAAGGCACCAGCCATGTACACCGGAGCTGGCAGGTTCGAATCCAGCCCGGGCCTGCAGTCCCAGCTACTTGGGAGGCTGAGGCAAGAGACTCGCTTGAGCCCAGTAATTGGAGGTTGCTGTGA
>CAUYON010153128.1:0-13412 GCA_963573935.1 Arctocebus calabarensis | reverse complement strand
GTAATTTAGTTACCAGGTCATGTATTGACAGATTGTGTATTTCATCTATTTTTCTCAACATATTCTTACCAGTAATAATTTGTGTAACATTCTATTTAAAGTTGTTAGTCATTTTTTGAATTTTCTTCCTCATCTTCCTTATTTGAATTTTAGTTACCTTAACCAGGGAAAATTTAATTCCTGTGTTTTAACATTATTTTTTTAAAGAAACATTGTTTAGTTAAATACTTTGCCATGTTGTATGACCAATTATTTGTGGTACTATATGCAATTTGAGGTTATGCAATAATCTGGGGAAGCCCATATCAAACTTTGTAACTATAATTTTAAGTTCTTGCTAAGATACCTTGCATGTTTGTATAATACTGGGATTGGGTTCTGCAATTGCAGTTCATGGCGTGCCCTTTTGGTGGGATCCTTGCTTACTGGATATTATACATACATTTCTTTATATCTTTAGCTTTTACTTCATAATTTTTAAAGAAGATGAATTTTTGAGATTTCCTTATAGTCTTGAAATATAGAGCCATACATTCTAATGGCTTCTGTGGCATGCAATAACACATCTGTTGTCTATGCATTGTGCTCTGAACTGCTTAGTCCATAAAATATTTACATTTTAATGAGACTTAGTTAATATTCTGCAAGGTGGTGGTGCTGAGGCTTCTTACTTTGTTTTTACCTTCTATGTCCTGGATGGACAATAATATTTGTGGTTATTAAAGACAATTAAATGTGAATGAGCAGTTTACTCTGCCAGAACCTTGCTTCTTTATATAAATGTCAGTGTTCTTATTAAAGATAATTATGTTGTTAGCGTCTCCTTCATTTTAACTTTAGGTGCTTAAAAATAAGATTTTTTTTATTAAAATTAAGACTTTATTTCCAATTTTGTATCAGGAACACTGATATCTTTACAGTTTCTCTTAACTGGAGTAAGAAAAGTAGAAAAGAAAAGGGAGTGAACAAATTATCAGCAATAAATACATTTTATACCATAGTATGTTCAGAATGCTATCCAAAGATCGACCATGAAGGCTTTAAATGAACTTGGCATATGGAAAAACCATGTTTCACAGTACAGATATGTATTGTATACATGCACAGCAATTAAAGAGCAACTGCAGAGCAACATATTGACGCAAACAATTAAGATTAGATAATTTGACAGAGAGGAAAAGTTAACTATTTCTATTATATTGGACAAGTACAGAGTCAAGTTGCATAAAATGAATGTTTTCTATTGTTAGAGACTTTGATGATTTTTTCATTTGTTAATCCTCACGTCTTTTCTACATTTGTCAGAACCATTGTTGTCTGTCCCTTTCGCCTTCTGGCTTGACCTTCACTTCTGAATTGCTCTTAGTGTCTTTGAAAAAGGCTGCCTGAATCTTGTCCTTGGCAGTCATTGGTCTGCTCAACTTTCTCTGAAAGGTAGAAGGATTTTTCATGAGAAGCCAAACATAGAGTGAGGTAGGAAAGCATTCTGTGTGAACAGTGTTTCAAGAGTAGAAGTCCTCCTCCTAAACTCCCCTCCAGCACACACCCATACCCACGAGGGGGGGCTTCTTCCCAGTTCTTGCAGTATCGTTACGTAGTAATGTTAAGTTAGATCGGTTATTTACAGATTTTTTTTCTTAAACTATTTGTCAGAAAAACTCTTTATTTTAATCTTTATTCAATGATAAAAATTTGTCAAGGCTTAGTTCTGTATTTCTTTGTGCATTTGGAAGACACTGATATGGTTTTGTAGCTGTATCTAGTATCTCATTCCATACTAATCTCTTGATAGTTTGTATATGGCCTCCCTCCCCTCTTTCACTCATATAGTTTCTAGGACCTTCTGTTGTCTCCAGCATCTAGAAATTCTGATCATCTGCTATGATATGGAGGTTTTCTTTGTTTTCTGGATTTTTTTGTTTGTTGGTTTGTTTTCTGGATTCTTGATGGGGTTTTTCATTCTGGAAATACATAAAAGTTTTGAGAACTTTCCTTGAAGTAATTTTTGAATAATATTCTTCTTTTCCCCTTCTATTTCCTTTGTTCTCTTAAAAAAAATCCTGTGTTAGACTTTGTAGACCAGTTCACTAATTGCCATTTTTCCACTGTTATCCATTCTTTGTCTTTTTTTGCCCCACATTTTGGGAAAGTTCTTCAAATTTATTTTCCAACTCTTTGAGTTTTTCATTTCTGCTACCATATTTTCATTTCCTGGGTTCTTTTATTCTCTGATATTCCTTTTTATTTAACCTCCTTCTGGTTTCATAGCTGAAACATATGTACTTTTCTCCTTTAGCTTAGTAATTATAATGCTTTGCAAGTTTTCTTTTCTTCCCTGCATTGTCTCTGTTCCTTTTTCCTTTTCCTTTTTTGCTTCTTTGTCATTTTGGTGGCTTTCTCTAATGATGTTTGGCAGAGCATCTATGTTTAAAAGTGAGACACTAAGAGCTTGTTGGAAGTTCTGTGTAATTGAAGTGGGCCTCGTTGACTGGCCCACTTCATTTTACAGTGTTCCAATTGGGCTGTTTGGGGGGGGGGCGGATTCCCAACTATTGGTATCTTTGGCTCATTTCCTCTTAATGCTTTCCAGTCTATCCTGAGAATAACCCTCCTATGTTTCCTGGGTCTGCAGATACCATTGACGGCGTTTTCTGAGCTGACTGAGTTCTAGTGCACAGTGTGAAGATGCTTACCCCACGGCTTTTCTTTCAGTGTAGCACTCCCCTCCTCAGCTGTGCCTGATAAGCCCCAGGCCAGAGTCTCTCTGGCTCCTCCTTTTGAGAGTGAACACTTCAATCTTCTACCAAGGTGGTCTGGGGCATTCCCTAGGCTGAGTAGGGGAAGAAAATGAGGTGGAAAGTCTGATTTTTAAGTACAGATTTTTAGTGAGTCTTCCTATTTGGGGCCTCATCTTGTACCCCCACTTTCTGATGCCTGGTATTTCTCATACCAATGCCTTCCTGGAGTTCTAATGTATAAACTCATTAGTTTTTCCTCTTCCTCCACTTCTAGCTTAGGTTCCAGCTTTTTCTGGTCTCTGAATTTTCTGATCTATTGCCATGCCTTAAAAATTGGTTATATTTTTACAGTTCCCAAATATGTATCTTTACCCTGAGTCTAGATCATAAATACACCTATCTTCTTGAAACCTCTACTTGGATAATGAACGGGCATCTCAAACTTACCAGATCTGAGAGTGAGTTTGCCTGTCCTTCTATTTGCTTAGGCTTAAAACCTGGATGATTTTCCTGGTTCTTCTTTCTCTTGTCTCTCAAATCCAGTCTGGCAGCAAATCAGCTAGATTTGTATATTAAAAAAAATGGTATATTCAGGAGAAACTGAACAGTGTAAAGCAATTGTAGTTCTAGGTAAATGGAAGAGAAGCTATGGTTTTTGTTTTTAGTGTAGTAAAAATATAGAAAAAGGTATTTTCCTGGCCATCAAACCATGAAATATCTACCTAAAGAATCAGAAACCCTGCCATAATAGCTTACATAGTAGTCCAGGAGTCAGGAAACTTTTTCTCTAATGGAGTAGATAGTGAATATGTTAGGTTTCGCTTGTCAGATGCTCTCTGTCATACCTTCTCATGGTAGCATGAAAGCAACTGTAGACAATACATGAATGAGTGGACCACATGGTCATTCCCAGTAAACTTCATTTGCAAAAGCAAAAGGTAGGCTGGATTCGGTCTACAGGCTCTACTTCTGTCCTAGAGGATGGAAATGGTAAAATTATACATTTTAGAAAAATATTGACTTGTGTGAGAAAATAATAAATTGGTGGAAGGAAAAAGGGGGCTGTGCCAGCATTGGGTTGTGATTTTAAGTAGAATGATTATGGTAGGTCTCAAAGAAGAGGTGATGTTTGGGTAAAGACATCAAGGTGAGGGAGTAAGCCATACCACATTGTAGCATGTAATAAGAAGGAAAGATTTGTCTTAAGGATGCTTAGTGGATAATGCCTGCAAGAGAAGTGCAGATGTTGGGAACTTCAGGAACTTGAACTGGAGAGTTTGCACCTCCAGAGCGTATCAATTGCTTTCTCTCTCACATTCTCCTATTCTTCCCACCCTACACCCCAAACTAAGCTTTCCCAGAGGTGGTGCATCAGTGGCGTGGGAGCTGTGCCTTGCAGAGGAGGGATGAGGGAGAAGAGCTGCCTACATAGAGCGGTGACCAGTGTCTACAGACCAGAGAGCATGCAGCTTGGCGTAAGATGTGGTCACTAGCCCCAGCTCTGCCTCTAATAACTTTAATATTTTTGTGTGTATTTTTACATTTTGCTAAGGTGTTTCGCAGAAATCTACCCTGATAGTTTTTTTCTTATCCTTTAGTGATCACCTCCGTCTACTTTTATAATCACAGCTTATGCAGACAACCCAGAAGTTTCTTCTCTATGCCTAGACAGATTACTTGAGCTCTCTCTACTTCAATTCCATCACCTCTTCAGAGGTGTGTGGAATGATAATGGCTCTTTGATTTCCAGTGCCTGCTCTAGAGTAAGCACTGTGTGAGTCAGAATGCTGCTCCTTATTTCTTTGTCTTTCTAAGGGCCATCTGTATTGCAGGCATATTCAGGCACTTTGTCAGCTAGGCACTAAGTTTCCCAAGTTGGAAACCTCAGTTAGCCATGATTCCCTTCTTTCACTCTCTATGTTGTCTCTCTTGTCCTCCAAATAGCTCAGACTTGCTATCATTTAAGACCTCCCCATTAGAGGTTCTCTGTGTCTCCTCTGGTTCTGTGGTTGTCTTTCTATTCTTCCCTCCAGGGACAGAGGGATCTTTTCTAAGACAAATAAAATTATTATACACTTGGACCTCATTGTTCAGGTAAAGTGGTTTTCAAATTTTGGTTCTAGCAGCCCTGAGACTTTCATGGCAAGAATTCTAAGGCCACCATCAATGAGAGAGCATAGAGAAGAAGCTAAGGATGTAGATGCCAGAGGAGCAATCAGCCATCCTTCTGGTTGACCTCTGCCTCCCAACTCAGACCTGAACGCCAGACACAGCAGCTTTGCTTTTCACTTTCTCAGGTTGCAGTCCTGCTGTCATAGAACACCTCTGGCTTTCAGGATGAAGTCCAACGTGTAAGTGATATATAAGAGGCGCTTTATGAGCTGTCCTCACTACTGGCCAGTCTTATCACTGTGCCTTGCTGTGTACTCAACACTTGGTGCACGTGCAGGCAGTGCTGTTTCCCACACCCAGGGGAAACATATTTCACTACCTTACCCACTCCTGTTTGCTCTGTCCAAACTCCCTTTGCCATTGCTTGATTTGCTTGGCTAATTCCTGATTGTTCCTTAAGATGCAGCTCAGGCATCATCAACAGAAATGATTTCCTGTTTCTTCTTCCAAGGATAGTTGGGCGGCTCCACTGGTGTCCCTGGAATATTCCGTGTTCTCCTTCAGTGTGTGTAGGTGCCTCCCTTCTGACCTGACCACACCCTCCCTGGAGGGCAGGCCAACAACCATGTTGCTTGTGTTTGCTGTTGTGTCTGGGAAGCTTTTGCAGTGCCTGGCACATAGGAAGCTTTTGGTAAATATTTGACTTACTGTTGATCTCAGTGACTTAACAAGATGAAAGGCAAACCTTTTAGCAGGTGTGTAAGACCTTTTTTTTTTTTTTATTATTTTTTATTTTTGTAGAGACAGAGTCTCACTTTATCGCCCTGGGTAGAGTGTAAGACCTTTTATTAAGTAGCCTCTGCCTGTCCTGCCAGCATCATCTCTTGCCATCTCTTGCCACCTCTACCCCACCCTTTTTTCATGGGCTCTCCCCATTCTTGCCTTGTAGACTGTAGGTATTTCCCTGGAGCCTCAGTTATGGCTTTTTATGCACTCTTACCCCTTTTTAATCACAGCTTATGCAGACAACCCAGAATTGTTCTTCCTACTCTTTGACTTTTCCAACTAGCAAACCCCCTAACCTTCTAGGCCACAGTCAGAATAGATGTACCCTGCGGAATGCACCTGACTTTCTTCTGTGCTCCCTCAGCACTCTCTTCAGACCCATGGCATTCTCTGATTTCAGTATTGTAGACATTGTTTTTTCTTATCACAGTAGACTTGAGATCCTTGGGGGCAGGGAACCATGTTGCTTTCATCATTTTGTAAGACCGATGTTCCATTAGCTTCTAACTCTGTATAGGATAAAGCCCAGGGCTTTTGACATGCCGTAAGTGAAAAGGCTGGCTTCAAACTGTCTTCATCCTGGTCTCCTTTCCTTCTGCCATCTATGCTGCCTACACTGCAGCCATTTATACCAGCTTGTGATTTTTCTCAGCTTGTTCTAGCTTGGGCTGACCATACTTGGTCTATTTACACGCTTCTTTTGTGAAATGCTCTGTTGGCAGGGGCTCTGTTTTCTGCAGGATAGCCTGTTCCTTTTATCATATTTTTAAAGTGTATATAATGTTTTAGGCATACACACACAAAAAAATAGTAATATAGCAATTCCACCCACCCCTTGGCAGCACCCATAGCCCGGGTAGGGCACCGGCCACAGACTCCGAGGCTGGAGAGTTCAAAACTGGCCCAAGCCAGCTAAAACAACAATGACAACTGCAACAACAACAACAAAAATAACTGGCATTGTGGCAGGCGCCTGTAGGCCCAGCTACTTGAGAGTAAGAGTTTCAGTTTGCTGTGAGCAATGACACCATGGCTCTCTACCCAGGGCAACAGCTTGCGACTCTGTCTCCAAAAAAAAAAAGAAAAAGGATACTGGGAACAGTATCTCCAGCTTCTTTAACGTTTTTTGCCCTTGGGCGGTCCCTGTGGCCCAGTGAGTAGGGGTCGGCCCCATATGCCAAAAGTGACGGGTTCAAACCTGGCCCCAGCCAAACTGCAACAAAAAGTAGCTGGGTGGTTGTGGCAGGCACCCGTAGTCCCAGCTACCGAGGAGGCTGAGGCAAGAGAATTGCCTAAGCCCAAGAGCTGGAGGTTGCTATGAGCTGTGACACCATGGCACTCTACCAAGGGTGACAAAGTGAGACTCTGTCATATTTTCCATTAGACTGAATTGGGGTATCTTGTATTTGAATTGAAGCTTACTTCCTCATTTAATCTCCTGCTATCAAGGAAAACTGATTGTTAGTATTCCTTGTTTAAATAAGTAAACTAACTAGCCTTTCTTCTCCAAAGGAAGCAATTTCAAGTGTTTCTTGCTCTGATTCCTAGGACTTGTTTATTAACTTTCTGATATTGATGAAGAATGTTACCATGCACTGCCTATATTGTTCTCTGAAGGTACACTGATAGGACACACAGAAAGAAGAAATATGAATGACTGGATATGAGAATGAATATCCCAAGTTTGCTGGACCCATAAAGCAGATTTCGAGTTCTTTTTTTGTAAACTCAACAAAATATGCTATTTATCTTCACTTGTCCCCATTCCTCTTACCAACACCAAGAAGCTTGTATTTCTCTGGCATATTTGTTTTGTTTTGTTTTTTGAGACAGTTTCACTCTGTTGCCCTGGGTAAAGTGTCACGGCATCATCATAGCTCACAGCAACCTGGAATTTTGGGACTCAAGTGATCCTCCTGCCTCAGCCACCCAAGTAGCTGTGACTATAGGTGTCTGCCACAATGCCTGGTTGCTTAGGCTGGTTTTGAACTCCTAAACTCAAGCAATCCACCTGCCTCTGCCTCTCAGTGTGCTAGGATTACCAGTGTGAGCCACCGCACCTGGCCCTTCTCTGGAATATTTATTGCTTTCCTCTTTTGTTTGTTTATCTAGTTTATGCCTATGAGTCCTGCCATACCCTATATTAGAACTGGCTGCTCAAGTTGTTTTAGTCTCCAAAAACTTATAAATTTCAATTTATTTGAGAAAATTTACTGCAACCAGTTATTATAGAAGTATCTCACTAATTTTCTTCCTAATGCATTTCCTTGTAAACCTGCCTTATACACAATCCTATATTTTTTACCTTTTGCTTTGCATCTCTTGAAAAATAATTTGCATATTTAAAAATATATAACCCTAATGCAAATCAGTATTATGTTCAATTACTCTTTTATTCATTAGTTTTACTTCTGATTTTATCCTATATGTACTTTCACTTAGACATGGTTAAAATTATATGTAAAGATGTTCATTACAGTGCTGTTTACATTAAAAAAGTACAAATAACTGCAATGACTAATTAATAATGGACTACATGAATTATGATATATTTTATGCTTAGAATGATAGTAACAGGCATTGGAGTATTTGTTAAATGAATAAATTATTGGGGGGTTGTTCTTGTTTGTTTTTAGATGAATATATTATTAAATGGAAAAATGCAAAGTACAGATAGTACTTATTTCATGGATTATATATGCAATATGCACTTATATTCATGCCCTGAGGCAATAACATTTCTGAAATCGTATGCAATAAACTGTATTAGTTACAAGTGGTTTGTGGGAATATTGATGAATGGGAAGTATGATTTTTACTTTCAATACTAAAAAGAAAAAACAAAACTAAAGAAAAGACCCCACATAATAAAATGATTGAAAAAACCACACTTACTGTCTTATAAATTGAATCCTGTTTCCTGCTTCTTAGTCATTGTTCTTTTTTTTTTTTTGAGACAGAGCCTCAAGCTGTCACCCTGGGTAGAGTGCTGTGGCATCACAGCTCACAGCAACCTCCAATTGCTGGACTCAAGCGAGTCTCTTGCCTCCGCCTCCTAAGTAGCTGGGACTACGCCAGCTTAGCTGCCACAACGCCCGGCCATTTTTTGGTTGCAGCCGTCATTGTTGTTTGGCGGGCCTGGGCTGGATTCAAACCTGCCAGCTCAGGTGTATGTGGCTGGTGCCTTAGCCTGTAAAGCCATAGGCGCTGAGCCACTTCTTTTTTTTGTTTGTTTGTTTGTTTTTTGGGTTTTTTTGAGCCACTTCTTTATATAGTACCCCAACTCCAATTTTCTGTCTTACCTTCGCCTCTGTGCTTTGCTTTTTATTTGGAAATGCTATCTTTCCTCTCCAAATAAATCTTTCCTCCTGTTCAAGGCCTTATATATGGCCTAACCTCTTCATGAAACTTTACTGGACTATTCCATTTCAAAGAAATCTCTTCTCTAGACACATGCTTAGCATGAAACCAGTATCATATGATTTCACACTTATTCATTCAGTAATACAGTATCTAGTATTATAAGAATTTTTTCTTTGATGATATTAGTTAAAAATTTATCTAAAAAGAATATTTAGTAACCTTGTCTTCATAATATGTAGGAGTTTCCTAAACTGATATTCAAAGTAACATTTAACATTTTCTTTGGAGGATAATCACTAAGAAATGCTAGAGCATTGTTTTTAACATTTAAAAAAATACTACAGATCATCCTTCAAATTTATATGGAAAGTACATGAAGTACAAGGAACCAGAGTTACCATCTAACCATCTAAACCAAAGAAGAATTTTTTCCCCAATATAAGTTTCCTTCGATTTTGAAATTGAAACAACAAAATGAAGTGGTTTGTGGCTGAAACACCTTCACAGAAAGGAAAATTAGGGTGTTCATCCATCCATCATAAAAAAAGCAAACTTCAAAGTCTGAGATAGCTTCCCCCAATAAAGTAAAGAACAGATTAAAGAATGGGAGGAAAAGTACAATCAAAACTGGGGTGGTGATGGCTGGCAGATATCCAATAGAATATAATTTTCAAAGTTGCTGCAATTATGGAAGAGGGTACCAATCATTTTTAAAAACAGTATCAAGCAGGAGCCCTCCCAGCCCTTCCCGATTTGCATTCATGAAAATAAATGTTTCCCTCTCCCAAATAACTGATGTCTCAGGACTGCACACCAATCAATTTTGCCTCAGGGGAGGAAGCTCTTTTCATTTACTCTGATTTCAGGGACTAGGATCAAGATTCTAGAGAAAGGAAAGAATCCAAATGGTGGTAGGGGATGTTTATTCATTATGGTAACTCATAATTTATGAGATACAATACTTAATATTAAGATCATATAATTATATGTATATATGAAGCTCTATTATTAGGCACATATTTAGGATTATTATATCTTCTTGGTGAGCTAACTTTCATCATTATATAATCTCCTTGTTTATCTCTAGTAATAATGTTATAAAGCCTACTTTATCTGAAGTTAAGATAGCTTAATTCCAGCTTCCTTATGATTAGTGTTTGCACAGTGTGTCTTTTTTGTGTTCTTTATAAGTGTGTCTCTTTTAAACAACATGTGAGTGAATCTTGCTTTTTTTATCCAATCTGAAAATCTGTGACATTTAACTGGAGTGTTTAATTCATTTACATTTAATATAAATCAGCATTATTCTTTGAAGATTATTTTACTTTGTTAGGGTGACTCTTTCGATGAAGTACTATGCTCTAGATTAGAAGAGCCCTATTCTTAAAGCATGGCCTTTCTAAGAATTCAACTGAAGGAGTTTATATACTGGTTGGTTGGTACTCCAGTATCCCTCAGTCTGTTGTGGCCTCCATAATCTCTGTTCAGTTCACAGCTTGTGGGGTCTTGTTCTACACAGTACAGCTTAGTATTTACCCAAAGGATTAAGAAGATAATGGATTTCTAGACCTCCTTTCTTATACTTCTTTCCTCTCTAGTATTTGGCCCTGCAGATTTTAGCTGCCACAACAGCCTTAAATTTGTATCTCGGTCTTCTTTGCCTGGTACAATACTGCTGTATACTGTTCAGGTCCTACCTTTCTGGACCAGAGCCTAGTGTTCCTCAAGAGATAGACACTCACCATTATGGTTTTATGTATATCTCCCTTTTTCCTGCACTTTAGATATCGTACAACAGTTGTTTCATTTTTTTTCTGTTTTTAGTTGATTACAAGCAGAAGAGTTAGTCCAGTACAAGTTAGTCCACCATGTCCAGAAGCACACTCTTACAAAACATAATGTCATTCTTTTTGAGACACAAGAGCATAAAGGTGTAATACAGAATAATAGATCCTGTATTACACCAGAGAAATAATCTCATCCCATGTACTTGTTTGAAAGATGAGAAGATACATAAGCTCAAGTGATTTGTAGTAGATTGATTGCACTGTGAGTTAGTAATATAGTACATATCCCAGGTTTTCACCACTATTCTTTTTATGATAGTAATCTTTTGAAAATTTCTCCTACATTTGAAACATAATTTTATTTTCAACATAATTTTAAACTGTCAGTTTTATTTTTTTAGCACCTTTGTAATTTCAGCATCTTCATTACATTTTTTTCTGATATAAATTATATTGTTAATCCTCCTGTTTACATGGGCATGAAAAAAGAATCATTTACAAGTATACTTTAGAATAATAGACATACTATGGAATTACATGTATATAATTCCATATAAGACCTAGAAAAAGAGACACTTAGTTCTTTTAAAGTAATTGTATTTTTATTTATTTTTTTCAGTTTGTTTTCTTTGCTGTCTAAAAAACACAACAAAGTTCTGGAACAAGCCACCCAGTCTTTGAGAGGTTCACTGAGTTCTAATGATGTTCCTCTGCCAGATTATGTAAGTACTTACCTTATTTCATCAATTAAATTTTTCTTTTCATTATACTAGCTATCATTATCATAGCTGTCATACTGACTCAATAACTTATAAATAACAATACTCTTCTCAAAATCTGTGCTCTATGTGCCTGATAAATCTCTAATATACAAATAAAGGAATAATAAATCAAGGGAAAAAATTATAAATGATGGTTAACAAGTGGTTGAAGAAAATCAACTGTACACCAATGATTGTTAATAATTAGGAATCTTTTGGCTCAGTGTCTGTAGCTCAGAAGCTAGCCACATACACCAGAGCTGGCAGGTTCAAACCCAGCCTGGGCCTGCCAAATAACAATGACAACTACAACCAAAAAACAGCCGGGCTTTGGGGCAGGCACCTGCAGTCCCAGCTACTCGGGAGGCTGAGGCAAGAGAATCGCTTCAGCCCAAGAGTTTGAGGCTGCTGTGAGCTGTGATGGCACAGCACTCTACTGAGGGCAACATAGTAAAACTCTGTATCGGGCAGCACCTCTGGCTCAGTGAGTAGGGTGCTGGCCCCATCCAGATACAAAGGGTGACAGGTTCAAACCCAGCCCTGGCCAAGCTGCAACAAAAAGTAGCTGGGCGATGTGGCAGGCACCTATAGTCCCAGCTACTCAGGAGGCTGAGGCAAGAGAATCAGCTAAGCCCAAGAGGTGGAGGTTGCTGTGAGTTGTGACGCCACAGCACTCTACCCAGGGCAACAAAGTGAGACTCTGTCTCTAAAAAACAACAAAAAAAAACTCCATCTCAAAAAATAATAATAATTAGGAATCTTTTGATAATCTGAGTTAAGAAACCCACCCAAACTAATTACACAAAAACAAAAGGAGGGATATGAAGGAAGTATGCAAAGGTTTCTCACTGAAGTTAAGGGAAAGAAATACATCTGGACTACACAGAGAACTGGAACCTGAGATGGAAAAGCCATTGGGTTCAGGAAGGTCCAGTTTGGGTGCCATTTATTTTTGGTCTCTATTCCATTGTTTTCTCTATTTGCTTACTTGGACCTAAAATAGCAACCCCTGACGTTCCCCTTTTTCCATCAACCTGTAACATGTTCTAGTAAGTGCAGTGCTTGTACCTAAGCAGAATCTTGAAATCCTAATTCCCAGTTCCTGAGAAAGAAAATCTCATTGGCTGTACTCTTATCAGTATGGGATTCTAGTCTTATCAGCCAAGGTCAGAAGAGAAAAGCAATAAGATGTTGCCTTTGTTCTAGCTACTTTAAAGATGAAGAGCTTCTTACTGCCTGCTATGGTTTGAATGTTCCCTCCAGAGCTCATGTTTTATTTTCTTTTTTCTTGAAGAAAAAAATATACATATTGTTTTTAATCACAAGCATAATTGAAAAAAAACTAGGATAATTCATTTAGCTGTAACAGGAAACACTCACATTCTTCCTGATAAAAGAACGGTGCTTATAATCTCATGAAAGTACTGAATGAGGCCAGTCACTGCACAATGTGGCAAAGGAATGAGCTCCCAGTTAGTTGTTTTTAATGACATTGTCATAGCTGTCATACTGACTCAAGAACTCATAAACAAAAATGTTTATAAATTAAAACTTATACCAATTTAACCTATAGACTGGGGGAGTCAAAGCATTAGAGAATATTCCAAACGATAACACTCTAAATAAGTTGTCTTTTAAAAATTAAATAAATAAATAAATAAGTTGTCTTGTACACACAAGGGTATGCAGGAAAATCCAAACTGTAGGTAGATCTTTTTTTTTTTTTAATTTTATTATCTTTATCATTAAATCATAGCTGTGTACAATAGTGCAATCAAGGGGTACAATGTGCTGGTTTCATATACAATCTTAACTATTTTCATCAAACTGATTAACATAGCCTTCCTGGCAATTTCTCCGTTATT
>CAUYON010153126.1:0-35138 GCA_963573935.1 Arctocebus calabarensis | reverse complement strand
GGGTCCTCCTCATAAAATATTCTCCCAGGCTGATTTCTTCAAGTGTTTTCCCTGCACTTTCTTCTAGTATTTTTATAGTTTCATGTCTTAAGTTTAAATCTTTTATCCAGTGAGAATCTATCTTTATTAATGGCAAAAAGTGTGGGTCCAGTTTCAGTCTTCTACAGGTCACCAGCCAATTTACCCAGCACCATTTGTTAAATAGGGAGTCTTTTCCCCATTGAATATTTTTAGTTGGCTTATTGAAGATCAAATGATGGTAAGTGTCTGGGTTCATCTCTTGGTTCTCTATTCTTTTTCATACATCTACCTCTCTGTTTTTTGCCAGTATGATGCTGCTTTGATCACTATCGATCTATAGTTTAGTTTGAGGTCTGGCAGCGTGATTCCTCCTGCTTTGTTTTTATTTCTCAGTAATGTCTTGGCTATTCATGGTTTTTTCTGATTCCATATAAAATGAAGTATTATTTTTTCAAGGTCTTTAAAGTATGAGATTGGTGCTTTAATAGTAATTGCATTAAAATTGTATATTGCTTTGGGTAGTATGGACATTTTAATAATGTTGACTCTTCCCATCCCTGAGCATGGTATGTTTTTCCATTTGTTAATATCTTCAGCTGTTTCTTTTTTCAGAGTTTCATAGTTCTCTTTATAGAGATCTTTCATGCCCTTCATTAGGCAAACTCCCAAATATTTTATCTTCTTTGGCACTACTGTAAAAGGAATAGAGTCCTTGACTGTTTTATCAGCTTGGCTATTGTTGGTATATATAAAGGCTACAGCAACCTGAGATGCTGCTATATTCCTTGATCACTTCTAGGAGTTTTGTAGTAGAATCCCTTGTGTTATCAAGATACACAATCATATCACCTGTGAAGAGTGAAAGCTTGATCTCTGACCCTATATGGTTCCCTTGATTGCCTTTTCTTTCTTGACTGTGATGGCTAAGACTTCCATTGCAATGTTAAAAAGCAGTGGAGACAATGGTCAACCTTGCCTGGTTCCTGATCTGAGTGGAAATATTTCAGTTTAACTCAATTCAATATGATATTGGCTGTGAGTTTGCTGTAGATGGCCTCTATCAGTTTCAGAAATGCTGAAAGTATCTGCATATAAATCTGTCTTCCTTGTTAGGTTATATATTTCTTCTAGTTAGGGGTTATGCCATCAATTTCATCTTCATATACTTATGGCATTACCCAATGTCTAGATAATTATTTTAATACAAATTTATTTAGTTGAGCTGAAAATTTTATATCATAAGTATGAACATTCAACATATAAAGCAATTGAGGACCAGAGATGTGAAATAACCATATTTTATTCAGTTTACAACAGCCTACCTTCCCACAGTCAAAGTTGATTTCAAAGCTGATTCTTTAGAATGCTACCTTGTTTAACAAATACTCTTGGGTCATGTGAAAAACTAATCCAATACATGTACTCTGTGGTTTATTTCTCCTCCTTGAACCTAGAACTTCTGTATCTTAGCCTAGGAGTCCAAGAAGAAGGAAATTCTAGATTCATAGGTACTTTCCTGAATCTTGTAGAAGTCACTATTTTTAGCTGTTTTTTGGTGAGAATAGCTCTTTTTCTTCTTAAAATAAAAGCTCATCTTTCTGGGATTGGAACTCAGGAAGTCTTGGCTTCCAGGGAGAAATGTGGGGTGGCCAAAGAGCTGAGGGTCTCTGTGTTTTTCATCCTCCTCTTTCATTTGACTTCTGCATATTTTTAGTCAACCCTTGTGATATTTCTGTCTCTATTCAGTTTCTGTGGGATTCACCAATAACTTCTTAAGAAGACTTAAGACTCTAAATGGGTTCCTGAGAGTTTTGCAAATATTTGGAGTGAAAAATGCATTTAGTATGAAGAAGAGAAACAATTTTTTAATATATTTAATTTAAAACATTCTAATGATTTTTCTTCTTTGCATTTCATTAAGGTTAAATTAAGAAGCATTGGAAAGATATATAAGATAAGGATAGAACATGATGGAACTAGTGAGCAGCCTGAGTGGAACTTGCAGAAGGTAATCATGTTTTTAATTTTGTGCTCCATAGTTATTCCCTGATGAAAAGCAGCAAGCTGGCTATATGAAACAATGACAATGGTAACATATTTTTCTAATTACAGACCTTGATGTACAATTGGGTTACATCCCAATAAACATATAGTAAATCAGAAACACCTTAAGTCTAAAATGTATTTAATGCTAGCAACACAGTAGCCAGTCCCCTACTTACAGTAGTTTGGCTTAGATTTTTTTGACTTTATATGGTGTGAAATTGATATGCATTCAGGAGAAATTATAACCCCCTTGTAAGTCACAAGGAGCTCCCTGACTTACAATGGGGTTACAGCCTAATAAACCCATTGTAAAGTCAAAAAATTAGAAGTTGAACCATGGTAAGTTGGAGACCTTATATATTGTAAGTAATATAAACAAAATTTTTGTGGACATAACACTCTACACAAATATGGTTCATTCTTGTGAGGGATTTTTTTTAAAAATAGCATATTTACAGTTACATTATTTGTAAAGGCAATCTGTCTTCATAGAAGAAAATCTGAAGAATATAATGAAATATTAGAAAAATGAATTATTATTCACTGATCATTAGATGACCATTCTGGTGGTTCATTTTCTTCAAAATTCTTTTCTGTGACTCTGTCACATGCTCACACATAAGTGCTCCCTCTCTCTCTATTTATATATGTATATAGATATATTTGTAACATATAAAATAAAGCCATGCACCACATAATGATGTTTAGTTCAATGGCAGACCACATATACCACAGTGGTCTTGTAAGATTATAATGTAGGTGAGACTGGGCATGGTGGCTCACGCCTGTGATCCTAGTACTCTGGGAGGCCAAGACAGGTGGATTGCTTGAGCTCAGGAGTTGAAGACCAGACTGAACAAGAGCTAGACCTCATCTTTACTAAAAATAGAAAAAACTATCCAGCTGGTGGTAGGCACCTGTAGTCCTAGCTACTTAGGAGGCTGAGGCAAGAGGATTTCTTGATCCCAGGAGTTTGAGATTACTATGATGCCATGACGCTCTACTCAGGATATCAGAGTGAGACTCCATCTCAAAATAAATAAAATGGTGATGAAAAATTCCTGTTGCCTAGTGACTAGGCTTTGTAGCTATCATGTTGTTTCATAACACATACACTCAAGAGTTCGTGATGATGGTGTAGACAGACCCAGTTGTTTTGTTCAGTATGTAATACTTATTAATAAATGACTATGTTGCTGGTTTATATACTTATTATATTATACTATATACTTTTGTTATTATTTTAGAATGTACTCCTTAAAAATAATTAGCTGTAAAGCAGTCTCAGGCAGGTCCTTTAGGAGTATCCAGAAGAAGACATTGTTATTGTAGGAAATTCCAGCTCCAAGTATGTTTCTTCCCTTAAGACCTGCTGGAGGGGCAAAATGTGGAGGCAGAAGACAGTAGTGTTGATGATACTCACCTTGTGTAGGCCTAAGCTAATTTGTGTGTTTGTGTCATAGTTTTAAAAAGGTAAATAAAATTAAAATTAAAAAAGCTTATCAAATAGGATATAAAGAAATAAAATATTTTTGTACACATGTACAATATATTTGTGTTTTCTTTTTTATTGTTGGGGATTTATTGAGGGTACAAAGAACCAGGTTACACTGCTTGTATTTGTCAGATAAAGTCCCTCTTATAATTGTGTCCTGCCCCCAAGAGGTGTGTCAGATACTGTGACCTTCCATCCCTTCCCTCTTTCCCTATCTCTGCTTCCCAGTCCCCCACCCCTGCCTTGTACTAGCATCAGTTGTCCTCATATTAGAATTGAGTACATTGGATTCTTGCTTCTCCATTCTTGTGATGCTTTATTAAGAAACATGTGTTCCACTTCCATCCACTTTAATACAAAAGATGTACAGTCACCATTGCTTTTTGTGGCTGAATAGTATTCAATGGTATACATATACCACTGCTTGTTAATCTATTTCTGGGTTGGGGGCATTTAGGTTATTCTACCATTTTGGCAATTGTGAACCGAACTATGATAAACAGTCTAGTGCAAACGTCCTTATGATAAAAGAATTTTTTTTTCCCCTGGGTCAATGCCCAGTAATGAGATTGCAGGATCAAATGGGAGGTCTAGTTTGAGTCCTCTGAGGATTCTCCATACTTCCTTCCAAAGAGGCTGTATTAGTTTGCAGTCCCACCAGCAGTGTAAGAGTGTTCCCCTTCTCTCCACATCTATGCCAGTATCTGCAGTTTTGAGTTTTGGTGATGTGGGCTGTTTTCACTGGGGTTAGGTGATATCTCAGGGTGGTTTTGATTTGCATTTCTCTAATAATTAGGGATGATGAGCATTTTTTAATATATTTGTTAGCCATTCATCTCTCTTCTTTAGAGAAGGTTCTATTCATCTCTCTTGCCCATTTATAAGGGGTTTTTGGCTCTTTTTATGTTGCTTAATTTGAGTTCTCTGTAAATCCTAGTTATCAAGCTCTTGTCTGATTCATAATATGCAAATATCTTTTCCTATTGTGATGGTTGTCTATTTGCTTTGGTTGTTGTCTTCTTATCTCCTTAGCTCTACAGAAGCTATTCTGTTTAGTTAAGTCCCATTTTCTTTTATTGTTGTTGGAATTGCCTCTAGAGTCTTCTTCATAAAGTTTTTCCCTACACTGATATCAAGTGTTTTCCCCACACTTTCTTCAAGGATTTTTATTGTTTCATGCATTAGATTTATATCTTTTATTTATCTTGAATCAGTTCTCCCAGTATCATTTGTTGAATAGGGATTCTTTCCCCCAGAGTATTTTCTTATTTGGTTTATCAAAGATCAGGTGGCTGTAAGATATTAGTTTCATCTCCTGGTTTTCTATTGAGTTCCAGATGTCTATGTTGCTATTTTTGTGCCAGTGCCATGCTGTTTTGATCACTATGGCCTGGTAGTATAGCTTAAAATATGGTATGCTGATGCCCCCCAGCTTCATTTTTATTCCTAAGAATTGCCTCAGCTTTATGATTTTTTTTCCTGGTTCCATACAAAATGAAGAATTATTTTTTCCAAATCTTGAAAGTATGATGTTGGTATTTTAATGGGGATTATATTGAATCTGTAGATTGTTGGAAAGTATAGACATTTTAATAATGTTGAGTCTTCCTAGCCGTGATCATGGTATTTTCTTCCATTTGTTAATATCTTTTGCTATGTCAGTATTTGTATTTTAAACTAAGTCTTGTTGTAAGTAATGTAAATGAAATTCTTGTGGACATAATACTACATATATATGATTCATTCTTGTGAAGTATTTAAAAAAATAGCTTATTTATAGTTATATTTGCAAAAGTAATCTTTGTTCATAGAAGAACATTTAAAGACTATAATGAAGTATTAGAACAAAAAATGAGTTATTCACTGAACATTAGATGACCACTCTAGTGGTTTGGCTTTTATAAGAGTCAAAATTTTTTAAAATTTATAAGTTTATAAGATAAAAACTTAAATTGAGCTAAATTTAATTTATTATTGAAGAAAGTTTTTTATCAATTTAGTGAAACCTAAGTGTACCATGTTTATAGTGTGCAGTAATACATGCATAGTAATGTCTGAGGTCTTCACACTCACTCACTACTCACTTGCGGACTGACTCACCCAGAGCAACTTTCCGTCCTGCAAGGTGTACTCATGATAGATACCCTATAAAAGAATACTGTTTTTATCTTTTAGTATTTTTACTGGGACTTTTTAATGTAAATATCTTTAAATACTCAAATACTTACCATGTGTTACAGTTGCCTGTAGTATAGTAACATACTATACAGCTCACAGCTGTACAGTAGTTTATAGTCCAGGCTACACAGGTTGTAGTCTAGACTCTACCCCATAGCCTGGGTGTGTGGTAGGCTAGACCACTTAGCCTTTTAAGGACATGCTGATGTTTACACAATGACAAAATTGCCTAACAATGCTTTTCTCAGAATTTATCTCTGTTCTCTGTTGTTAAGAAATGCATGATGTATAACTGTATGCGAAGATATACACATGTACATTTATATGCATTTTGCTATTTTAATGAAATTGAATCATGCTATGTATGTACTCCAGGTTCTCATTTTTTGTTTGTTTTTTTACTTAATCGTCTGATAAGTAAAATGAGAAAAAGTGTGTGTGTTTGCCAAGTGCTTAATATTTACCAGCTGCCTTAGAAATACTGAGAGAGGATACCCGAGAAGGGTGAGGTCTGGGAGAACAGGTCTTGTCAAGGACACCACAAGGCTATACTTGCAGGGTCCTCTCCATGGTGACTCAGCCCTTAGGAATTTGTAAACTTAACTTCCTGGAACTTGGAAATTTCCAAGTTCTATGAAATACTGTAGTTCTGTAGGGGCTGGAATAGCATCTCCTGCTTGATTCAAACTGGCCAATGAGAAGGGTACCTGTGGGGTGGAACTTTTTGACTGTCGATAAAAAGAGAAAGATCAGGCCAGATGGGGAGCACGGCCATTTGAAATTCTTCTATGCCATAAGCTTCCGGCTGGTGAATAAAGCTCTTCTGCTTATAAACGTGGTGTTTGGGTGCTCTTTCTCTCCATTGGGCCTTGTTTTCCTATAACAATACTACTGTATTTTCACCCGACAGCAACTCTTTGACATAGGTGCTATTACTATCCTGTTTTACAAAAGTGAAAACTGGGGCTCAGTAAAGTTAAATAATTTGCCTGAAATTACTTAGTAAATGGTCTTATTGCATATTGAACTGTGGAGAATGAGATCTTAAACATTATCATTGGGCCTTAAGTTTATTTTCAAAAATAGATTGTCATTAAACTCTTAGGAGACTTCAGACTCCCATATGGAGGTCAGATGACATGTTTTGAATCATAGAACATCTCTGCTATCTAGCTTAACATACTGATTCCTTTATAGTACATCAGTGTTTCTAAACCTTCCTAATGTTGCAGCCCTTTAATACAGTTCCTCATGTTGTAGTGACCCCCAACCATAAAATTATTTTCATTCCTACTTCATAACTGTAATTTTGCTACTGTTATGAATCGTAATGTAAATATCTGATATGCAAGATGTATTTGGGTGACCCTGTGAAAGGGTCATTTGACCCCCAAAGGGGTCACAACACACAGGTTGAGAACTGCTGTAGTACATGATACGTTGTTCTGAAATATTTGAATATTAGTGATAGAATCTACCAAAGAATTATTTCATTTTATATGTTTCTTAATCTTATCTGTGGTTTTTTATTATCATATCTTTTATTATATAATGAAAATACATGAGAATATGTTAATTTTGTTGAAATGTTTATTATAGCATTTCTTAGCACCTGCCTAATATAACAAAATGTATTTTTATAGTACATGAACAGATAAACATGTTTCAGTCAGTTAGCCACAAAGTATTTTCTTACTCCCTAATATATGCCCTGAATTATGGTAGGTGAGGAAGGAATGTACTAGAATGGGGGGAATCCATATGTTGACTTTAAAGTTTTTCTATTTAGAAGCATTGAATGAGTTCAAAGAAGAGACAAACAAGGATCTTTGAAGAAGATAAAAAGTCATGAAAGCTGCACAGTTTAGTAAAATTGCAGTTCCATACACTTTTGAATTACTGGGGAACACAAGTCAAAATATTTAGGAGAAACTTATGAGTTCAGAGAAAGCACAAGTCACTGGTAGAGCTTGTGCTTTCTCTGGAGACTGTAACACATTATGTAGAGAGTCTCCGGTGGATGAGACATCCCCAGCAGAAGCCATCCAGAGAGGGAGCGCTCAGTCCTGGGAACCAAGGGAGGCATCCTCCATTCCTCTGATGGCTATTAAAGGCTTTTATGAAGAGCAAAGTGGGTAGAACGTTAATTAATTGATCTGGCGAATGAACTGAGCAACTCGAACTGTAGTTAAACCATCCAAGAGACATGAAAGAAGGTGCTTTTCCACAGCTTATTTATTCCTTATTGTGAAATGATTTCAAATTTCTATTTTCTTCATGATACACAATCTTTTTTTAATTTCAGGTTAATGTGAGGATACAAACACTAAGTCTCAATATTTGAATTTGTTAGGTCAAGCAAGAATCCAACGTACTCAATTCTAATATGAAGACTAGTAGTAGATGATCTAATAGTACAAGGTGGAGGGTAGGGTAATATGGGAGTGGGGAGAGGGGAGGAGGAAGGGAGATGAGGGGCCACAGTGTATGGCACACCTCTGGGTTATAGAGGGACTTTACCTAACAAATGCAATCAGTGTAACCTAATTCTTTGTACCATTAATGAATCCCAAACAATAAAAAAAAGGAAACAAAAACAAACAAACAAATTATTAGGTAGAGTCCCTCTTGAGGTTGTGTCCTGTACCCAAAAGGTGTGCCATACAACCCTACATTGTGCCTGTTAAGTGGAAGCACCCCAAACCCCCTTCCCTCTCTTCCTTCCTTTGTTCCTTCACCCCCTCAACTGGAATTGAAATGAGTTTTTCTCCTATGTGGGCATGCATTAAGTAATGTACTATACTGAGTACATTGGATATTTGTTTTTACATTCTTGTGATACTTTACTAAGAAGAATGTGTTCCCACTCCATCCAATACAAAAGATGCAAAGTCTCCATCTTTTTATGGCAGAATACTATTCTATGCTGTAAATATACCACAGTTTGTTAACCCATTTCTGAGTTGATGGGCATGTAGATTGTCTTCACACTTTGATGATTGTAAATTGAACTGCCATAAAGAATCTAGTGCAGATGTCCTTATGATAAAATGATTATTTTTTTCTTCTGGGTAGATGCCTAGTAGTGGGATTGCAGTGTCAAATGGGAGATCTAATTTAAGTTCTGTGAGAATTCTCCATACTTTTTTCCAAAGAGGCTGTATTGGTTTGTAGTCCCACCAACAGTGTAAGTCTTCCCCTCTCTCTGTACCAGCATCTGCAACTTTGGGACCTTGTGATGTGGACTAATCTTACCAGGGTTAGGGGATATCTCAGGGTGGTTTTGATTTCATTTCTCTGATGATTAGGGACAATGAGCATTTTTTCATGTTTGTTAACCATTCGTCTATCTTCCTCAGAGAAGGTTCTGTTGATGTCTTTTGCCCAGTGATAGATGGGATTGTTGGGTCTTTTTTTGTTGATTAACTTGAGTTCTCTATAGAGCCTAGTTACCAAGACTTTGTTAGATTCATAATTTGAAGATACCTTTTCTCATTCTCAAGGTTTTCTATTTGCTTTGATTGTTGTGTAGCCGTGTAGAAGCTTATAAACAAGTGATTTCACATTTCTAAAAGATTACATGAATGGAACAAAAACTCCAATTTCACCCAGATTCCCTGGCTATTAAGGTTGCATTCCATCTGTTTTACTACATAGGTCACTACAAGTTTTGAAACAGACTGAGTCATGGTCATATTTCATTCCCGGGAAACACAGTTAACTGTCTTTTATGATTCACCCATGTATGTTTCAACTTGCTTGGCTTATCAGTGTTGCTGGGAGGGCTTCATTTGCTTCCATCTGTGTGGATTTTACTTCTTAATTATTCTGTATTTCAAAATTTTTGTAATGACCCTGTTTAAATATATTACCTGTTAGAATGGGTATATCTCTGTGTGTGTGTGTGTGTGTGTGTGAATGCCAAATGTGATTTTTAAAATTCTGTTGTCACTTCTCCACTTGTTAACTGGAATCCTGCTATGAGGTAGAATTTTCCCTGCTCCCCACTTAAAATTTTCATTTATTTATTTATATTAGCATGTACTTGTAGATCCATGTTTTATTTGAAGGGTTCTTCTATTTTTTCTTGGTAGAGTGCTGTGGCATCACAGCTCGCAGCAACCTCAAACTCTCGGGCTTAAGTGATTCTCTTGTCGCAGCCTGCCAAATGGTTGGGACTACAGGCACCCACCACAACACCTGGCCATTTTTTTGTTGTTGTTGCAGTTGTCATTGTTGTTTAGCTGGCCCAGGCTGGGTTTGAGCCCTCCACCCTTAGTGTATGTGGCTGGCACCATAACCACTGTGCTATGGGCGCCGAGCCAGGGGTTATTCTGTTTTTATCTTATTTATTTTGAAGCTGAAATCATTTTTACTTTGGCCCTTTAAACTTCTGTATCCTTTTGACATGTCATCATCCATTCTATGAAGATTTCTTTACTTTTTGATATCAGAAGATTTTTTAAGGCTCATCTAGTACTTTCTTTTCCTGCACTTTAGAATCAGCTACCTCTAACGGTGCCCTAGTTTCATTTGGTGGAGAGTGGTATTTAGAAACCAGTATTTATGTGAGCCATACAGAAAAGTATCTTTCTCCACTAATGCTCCCTCACCTCATCCCACAGGCTACTTTCCCTGATATAAGAAGCCAGCCAGCCATGCCTCTCCTTTTACAAAATGCTCCCCAATAAATGTTTCCATGGAGAAATGAGTTTTTGAAACACTGAGTTTTTCATTTCTCTCTTGGAGAGTCACAGTGCAAATATAGTACAGACTCTGAGATGCCCTGTGGTAAAGAAATCTGTTTCATGGAATTTCTGAAACTAAGTTCAGCATGAGATCATATTTTTGAGGTAAAATCTAATAACATTGCATGAAATGAATAATGTATATTACCATAGGGGTCGAAGGCATTTGAGGGCTGATCTAGGAAAAAGATATGACCGTAAGGCAGAGGCAGTGGTACACAGGTTTTATTGGGTAATGTCTTGACAAGTTTGCATGTGGAGGATGTCCTTTCCAGTAAGAGTCTGTCCAGAGGATACAGTGCAGGGCTGGACTTAGAAGGGTAGGAAGGCAAGAAGGTTCCCTTTGAGTCTAGATGATGTCTCCAAGTGTACAGCAGGAACATAGGTCAGAAAACTCCAAAATGTCGTAGCAGATTGGAGCTTTATAACCACAAGGCCCTGTTTTACAAATGTGTCACAGTTGCTGAATGAGGTTCTATGGGATATGCAGTCTATACGGCTAGAGATTTGTTTGTTGAGACTTTTTTATTATGGTAAAAAATAGGCTATTTATAAAGTTATTAGATTTGCAAAAATTTGAATTTGGTGCCCATAGACTTTTTTCCTAATGAATATAACCCTGCATGAAGAAATAAACAACATCGCCAATACACAGAACATATCTTTGACTCATTTATATGACACACTATACACTGGGAAAAATGACTTAGGTTTATATGAACCTAATCATAGTTAACAACATTTAGGGTTTTATGATTTTTTTGGTTTAGAAAATGTCTAGCTACTATACTAATCCACTCTTCTGAGCTTAGTAGGCCTGGGGATAATTCTGGGAGAGGTGATCAAAATGAGATGCCAACCAGTCACTTTTAATCTAGGACCAGTTAGGTGGGTTAATGGAGTTATGATAGTATATCTAAGAGAAAATGATCAGTTGTATGGAGGTCCAGCTTTAGTCATTGTAATGATACAAAATTAGAGTAAACATTGGTCTCTTCTAACAATCTGAGTGGAGAAGCACGATCAAGCAACAAACACATGGTAATTAAAGGATGGCTAAAGGCCCAGCTCTATGTTCAGGCCCTGATAGCAGAAGGTTTCCAATAAGAAAGATAAGTGTGTTCCCTGGAGGAATGGAGAAGGCTTGTGGACAAAAACAAATCTTGAAGAATGGAGAGATACCCCTAAGACCAGAGCAGGGACTGATGGTGAGTAGAATGTCATTCAGAGATTGTGTATTTCAATTACCAGTGATGTGCATGGATTGTCCCAAAATATTGTATACCTGCACTTAGAAAATCATTCATTCCTCAATGAGGGACAAAGTGCAAACTTAAATAGTTTCTTTGTTTTCGAATGGTCTTTACATAGACTAGAATTTGTCAGACACAAGTTGTTTGACTTTAAGTAGAGTCAGTTGGGGGACTTCCAGATCTTTCTTCACCGCCTCTTACATTCCTACTCAGGCAGGTAGAAAGAACTCTGTATATATGACTACCATCTTCTGTATATATCAGTACCAGACAACCAGAGTCTGATAAACTCCAGTCATTATCTTTTTTCTCAGTATTCAGGCATACTGGAAGTTTATTGCTATGCAGTCCAAATTTTATGCAGCCATATTCACTGACTCAGTGGCATAAGCCAGCAATATCTATGTCTTCTATATAGTCCTTTAAACCAGTATTTCCCTTTCCTTATATTGCATAGACTATACTAACCAAATTATATTTTAGGACAGGTTAGAAACAAGGTAATTTTTTTAATACTTCAATGTATCAGGGCGGGAGGAAGACAGCATTGGGTCTCTTTCGTGAGTTTGGTGCTAGGATAAATAAAGGCACAGATTCCTAGAAGCATACAACTGTGCCCATATTTAAAGTACTTTATCAAGTACTGCTAAGGCATGCACTATGTAGAGGGGATTCTGCTGGACATTGGAGTAGGCCAGTGTGACCAAGATTCAGTTCTGTCTTCAAAGATTTCATTCCATCATTAAACTGACTCTACACCAGATTGTGCCTTAGTTCTCTTTAGATTTGTAAGTTTAATTGTTTTATCACAGTGAAAATGCCTCTTTCTCTCTCTGCATCTGTCTTCCAGAAGATTTATGGAAGGAACTAAATTGATTTCTCCCTTACTCTAAGGTTCTGAGCATAAAGCTTGGGTAAGCTGACCAAGTTGTCATAACCTTAGTGTTGAATTCTAATATGCCAAATTCAGGTGTTGTAAGTACTATCACATGGCTGTTCCAGTCAGCTATTTTTAGGACATGTATTTAACTGCTTGGCTGAAGTTTTTAAAAGTATTACAGGAGTTTTAAGTTTCTAAGATACTAAGAGCAAGTTTTAATGGTAATGTTCTTTTGTGAAACAGCTAATATTTGCTGTTGTAAATCAGCAGGGGGAGCTCAACAAATGAACCTTAGTTTCTGTTGAGGGCCTTCCTAAAATTGTCTCTATTCATTTAGGAAATTAAACCAAATGCTAAATATTTTATGTGATGAAGACACTGATGTTTCCTTAAGCATTATATTCATTCATTTAAAGGAAAATGAGTGTATCTTTCAATGAAAAAATGTGTTCAGAGATTAACTCTTTTTGTATTCCTCATCTATCCCAACATAAAGTTTGGCTTTGAAGCTTATTATCAGTGCATTTTTACTCAACCACATTGAAGTTTTCAGAGTGCTTACATTTGGCAGCTCTATATCAGAGCTAAAGGAAAACTCAAGGCTTTAGATCTTTTTTAATATAGGTAGAATAAGACAAGACTAGAGGAATAGTTGGTTTGATAATGATCATAGACTGACTTCCCTGGACTGAAAAAATCTGGAAGTCTACCTTTATTAGGGCACAGGCCATGGCAGGTTCCTGCTTTGATGATGATGAACTATTTGTTGTGAATAGCTGTGTGGTGAACAGTGCGAGCACTTCTGGGATGTTATTTTGGGGGGAAGCCAGAACAAATTTGTTGAAATTATTCCTAGTGTCCCAAGTTAAAATCATAGCATTTAGATTTTGAGTAGGTAACAGCTGTTCCCTTTCATGATAATCTAGCAGTTTGTAGTTGTTAGTCTAGTGTGGATCTATAATATTCAGAGCTTTAAACTAGACAGAGCTTGATTATACTTTAGGAGCCTTCTGAGAGGTCTGACTTCCTGTATCAGCTTTATTAACAAATATTAATCAACCATGCTTGTCATGTCCAAAATACTGTTATGAAATATTAATCAAAGTCACCAAATTGATTCCATGTAGCTGGTAGTCTGGACCTAAAAGAAACAGCTACAATTGAACATAGATAGTAATTAAGTTTGTATGTTAAAAAAAAGAAAGACAGGGATGTATTTTAGCAAATGCTATTGCATAAACCTAATGATTGTTTTTGAACTTCAGGTTTTCTGTTTTTCCTTCTCTGGAATTGACTTTGACTATATCAAATTAAAGTAATAAACTTCAAAGTTGAAGTCAAAAGACCTGATAGATGCTAAATTTCTGGAAAATTTATCTAATCGCTTTTTCTTTCATTTTTCCCCATTGTAACGTAGGGATCTATAATGCTTGCCCTGATTATCTAACAAGTTGTGGATGTCAAGTGAAAAAATGAAATAAACTTTAATCAGAACACTTTCACTCATTTGAGTAGATGGTGTCACTATCCGTCTATTTACACACTTATGAGCCAGAACCCTACAAATTTCCCTCCATTGCTTTATTTCCCTTGCCTCAAAATCTAGTCTCTCAGGAAGTCTCAGCTGACTCTATTGCTGAAACATGTCTCTATCTTTTCTCTGTTGTATTACTCTAGTCCAAGTTGCCATTTTTTCCCTCTCCTCTTGTCTGTAAAATTCTCTAAGAGCCTTACAGCTTCTTTCCCCACCTGCATCTAGGCTTTAAGGTGCAGCCAGAGTGATCTTTTCCCAACATCAATCAGATCATATTTCCCCCCGTATCTGTTTAATCTGTTTCTGTCCACCTCTGTGACCTCTTTACCCACACTGCCCTGGCTCAGTCTGCTGGAGCTCCACTTGCCACACAGCCTAAAGGAAGCTCCCAGTTGCTCTTGATCCCTTCAGCATGGTTCACTTTCCTCATAACACACCTCTCATCTAATGTTTTATATTTGTTTATTGTTTAAGCTCCACTAGATGTTGAGTGACAGGAGAGTGGGAATTCTAAAAGAAAACAGGAAAAACTTCCAGACATAGGCTTAGGCAAAGAATTTATGACTAAGACCTCAAAAGCAAATATAGCAACAACAAAAATAAATAGATAGGGTTTAATTAAACTAAAATGTTTCTGCATAGCAAAGGAAATAATTGACAGAGTAAATAGACAACATAAAGAATGGAAGAACATATTTGCAAATGATACATGTGATAAGGACAAATATCCAGAAAATCTATAAAGGACTCAAGCAAATCAGCAAGAAAAAAACAAATAATGCCATCAAAAAGTTGGCAAAAAACATGAACAAAGTTTTTTTCAAAAGAAGATAGACAAAAAGCCACAAATATATGAAAATATTCTCAGTGTCTCTAATCAAGGAAATGTAGATTAAAACCACAATGAGATGCCATCTTACCTGTCAGAATAGCCATTATTAAAAAGTTAAAAAACAGTATATGTGCCAATGTAGTGAAGAGGGGATGCTTATACCCTGTTCTTGGGAAGGTAAACTTGTATATCTGCTATGGAGAACAGTACAGGGAGTCCTCAAAGACTAAAAGTAGACCTATCTATTTGATGTAGCAATTCTACTGCTGAGTGTCTACCCAAAGGAAAAGAAGTCATCTTGTCAAAAAGACCCTTGTACCCTTAATGTTTATCGCAGCATGATTGCCAAGATATGGAATCATCCTAAGTGCCCATCAGCTGATGTGTTGATAAAGAATAAAGAAAATGTGGTATATATACACCTGTTAGTATTACTCAGCCATAAAAAGGAATGGCTGAGCAACTTGCATGCAATGGGAGACCCTCATCCAAAGTGAAGTATCTTGGGAATTAAATAAGAAATGCCTCGTGTTCTCTTTATAAATGAAAGCTAAACAAGGGATAACTATGACCATAAAGTGGCATAATGGATGTTTAAAACTAAGAGAGTGGAAGGTGGAGATGGGTGAAGGATAAAAATCTTCCTATCGGGTGCAGCACACTATTGTGGTGACAGGTGCACTAAAAGCCCTAAATTCACCATAGTATAATTCAGCCAGGTGACACAACCACTTGCAGCTCCTAAATGTATTGAAATTTTTTAAAAGATAAGGATTTTAGAACACTTTTGCTGCTACCCTCTTTCTCTATATTATACCCACTTTTCAGTATTTTTAGTTATTTCTGATGTTTTATCTCAAGGTTGTAGATAATGTAATATTAATCTTTTAAAAGTAATTTTATATATTACTTATTTTCATAAAAGACTTAAAATCATAATTACTTTCCAAACAATGGGGTGGAATTTCTTTGACTAAAAGAAAAGAGAAATCTTGGAGAGTTTCAGAGGCGTGGCCTCGTCACACAGACTTGGTAGTGAGAGGTCAGGGCCCTTCTCCTGGCCGCTGTCCTGGTGCTCTGGCCATGACTAGGCTGCCTCTGTGGTGTGTGCTGTGCATTAACTGAACACATCCATCACATGCAGTAGGGCCTCTCTGGAACTTCTCTCTCTCTCTCTCTTTTTTTTCTTTGAGATAGTCTGGAGCTTCTTGATTCTGCAGAGCCATTTAATTGAAGTGTGTTACAGGTTTTAGTGAATTTGTTAGTATTTTTAACCTACTATAACTTGATATGATAACCTACTTAATATGAGTGCCGGCCAGTCTTGAGATTAGCTAAACTAAGTAATTTATTTTATTTATTTATTTATTTTAAGTTTTACTATCTTGTAAATAAATATTTTTAGTTCCTTTTTATTTTGAGTTACTTCTTCAATTCAGGGTTCTAAAGGGAACTGCAGAAGGGAGAGGGCAAGTTCTGAAATGTAGTAAGAAAAATAGTTTGTTTTTGAGGATTTTCTAGTTCAGTGAACAGCAGGAAGCACCAACTTCTTCTCACAAAATCTCCTGTCAAATGTTTAATCTCAAAAGACTCCAGCAGTTTATAGAAACATTCTCAAAGTTGTGCCAGCTTACCTGAACCCAAGATAAATTCATGCATTTGATAGTCTCTCAGTCAATTGTGAATGCCATAATTGATCCCTCTGTGCAGGCTTTGTAACAAATATGGTATTATCACAAGGCACAGGAGGAGAAATAGAAATGAGGAGGCAGAGAGTCAAGCTTTGACTTTGTATCTGATTTTCAAGGACAATTAGAGTTTCCTCTGAGAACACACGTAAAGCTTATTAGGTTTTTATACTTCTATCTCAGAATAAAAATACTAGTAAGTGACATAAGAACTCCTCCCTCCTTTTAGTTCTTAAATAGATCTTGTAGAGTACTAAAAATGCTTTGTGTCCAGAAAATGTTTTGGTGTCTATCTGCCATTATTTTTTTAGAAAAATCTTAGTATAAATTGAATAGTCAATAAAAATAGCAGCATTACAAATTATTTTGTTTTACAAAACAAGAGTTTATAACATTTCAGAGTGGGATTTCTGAAAGCATTTTTCTCAAACTTTCTCATCTATTAGGAGACATTCTTTATCTTATTATCTAGTATTATCTTATATCCAGCATCAAGCTGAAACACATGTGTAGCTCTCAGAACGTGTTGACTTTGGTTGTGTATCATTTTTCCTCTAAGAAAAGATTAAATAAGACCAGGCATAGTGACTCACACCTGTAATTTCAGCACTTGGAGAGGGCAAGGCAGGACTATTGTTTGAAGCCAGGAGTTCAAGACCAGCCTGGGTGACATAACAAGACCCTATCTCTGTAAAGATAATTTTTTTTAAAATGAAGAAAACCGAAAAAGATAATTTAAGATTAAATGAAATATATGAAGAATATTTTGTAAAACAAAGTATAACACAAATATAGATGGTGGCAATTGCTGTTGGTTATTAATCACATTTAGTCTCAATCCTAACAGGCAGAAAAGATGTAGAGCCAGTTCAGAGCAGAGGGCATCTGGCTTACTCTGCCCTCATGACCCAGAGTGTTCCAGCCACACTGTTAGCCCTCCTTCTGACCCACTTGGACCTGATCCTTGCTCTACTTGCTGTCTTAGTTGCTACTAAAGATAGGCACTGAGGACAGAAAAGGGCTAAAAGGAGGGCATAAAAGAAGAGGTAAAGCCTTAAAAAGGGGCTGTTACCATGTCCGTCACACAGTTTAGAGAAGAATGGATACCCTTTGAAAAAAAAATGTTCCTGCCTTTTCAGCCAAAACTTTCCTAGCCAGAAGAGGATGGTCATTGACCTTTAATCTACTAAAAAGAAATAACTTCCAGACCAGGATCCATTTGTGATGAAGAAATAAAATACTTAACTGATTTACACATGTTGAGGAAATTTGCCATAACTAAACCAGATCTCCAGGAACTATTCAAACTCATTTTCCATAATGACCAGCACAATGGTGTACTACCAAAGTTAACTCACTCAGAATTTATAAAAAAAAAACCCCTAACATCCACAATGGTGAAAGAATTACAAATATCCACTGGACCTTTGAAAACACGATGGCCCAAACATTACCGTACCTATCAATTCTCTTAATTAATGTGAATGGCTTAAATTATTCTCTAAAGAGGCACAGGATGGCTGACTGGATACAAAAACTCAGGCCAATTTATGTGAGAATTAGTCACTATTTTCTTTTTTTTTTTCTTTCCCTCACCCCCTCCCTTCTTCTTTCTCTGTCTGCTCTCTCCTTCCCTCATGCCTCACTGTGTCATTAATTATCACTAATTGTCCTCAAATCAAAGTTGAATACATGGGATTCATGCTTCTCCATTCCTGTGATGTTTCACTAAGAATAATGTGTTCCACCTCCATTCAAGTTAGTACAAACACTGCAAAGTCTCCATTGTTTTTGACGGCTGAGTAATATTCCATGGTATACATATACCATAGCTTACCAATCCATTCTTGGGTTGAAGGACATTTAGGCTGTTTCCACATTTTAGCAATTGTAAATTGGGCTGTGTTAAACAGTGTAGTACAAGTGTCTTTATAATAAAAGTTTTTTTTTTTTCTTCTGGATAGATGCCCAGTAATGGGATTGCAGGATCAAATGGAAGGTCTAGGTCAAGTTCTTTGAGCTTTCTCCATACTTCCTTTCAAAAAGGTTGTATTAGTTTATAGTCCCACCAGCAGTGTAGAAGTGTTCCTTTCTCCCCACATCTGTGCCAGCATCTGCAATTTTGAGATTTTTTTGATATAGGCCATTCTCACTAGAGTTAGATGGTTTCTTAGGGTGGTTTTAATTTGCATTTCTCTAATACTTAATGAGCATTTTTCCAAGTGTTTACTGGCCATTTGCCTGTCGTTCTTAGAGAAGATTCTGTTCATCTCTCTTCCCCATTGATGTATGGGATTGTTGTTGTTTTTTCTTGTAGATTAATTGAAGTTCTGTATAGATCCTAGTAATTAAACTTTTGTCACATTCAAAAGGCACAAATATCCTTTCCCATTGGGTAGGTTGTCTATTTGCTTTGGTTGTTGTCTCCTTGGCTGTACAGAAGCTTTTCAGTTTAATTAAGTCCCATTTGTTTATTGTTGCAGTTGTTTTTATTGCCATGGCAGTCTTCCTCATAAAGTCTTTCCCTAGGCCAATATCTTCCAGTGTTTTTCCAATTCTTTCTTTGAGGATTTTTATCATCTCATGTCTTAAATTTAAGTCCTTTATCTATCTTGAATCAATTTTTGTGAGTGGAGAAACATGCACATCCAGTTTCAATCTTTTACATATGGATATCCAATTCTCACATAAATTGGATTCAGTTTTGACCAACGTACATTACTTAAACATTAATTTTTAATTCAACTTGTTAATATGTTGTTTAGGATATTGCATCCTCACTTATAAGGATTCTGAAATATGTTTGTAATTTCCCTTTATAACAATATATTTTCTCCAATTTCAATATCAGGTGTATCCAGATCAAGTGGAATGATTTTGAATTATTTCTTCTTTTTCTATTGTCTATAAGATTTGACATTATCTGTTGTTTGAAATTCTCCTTTACTTTTATTTATATAATATTAGTTGTCTAGTTTTTGAGACTTTCGAAAAAAAATAAGAAGTTAACTGATGACTTCATACTGAGCTTCAGAGTCAAAGCACTCTATGATGTCTTATTTGACAATGTGAACATTACTTTCTTGGCATTATTATTACTAATATTGCTTAATATTTCAATGCACTAATCATCTGTTTTCTTTTCTGAATGTATTTATCTTCATTCATTCTTTACGTGGTTTTTGTTTCTAGTCCTTATCTTAAACATTGTTACTGTTATTAAATTTTAAGTCTTTTAAAGTCTGTGAAGGCAAAAAGTGGAAACCTAATTAACACATGTATATGTAAAAATAAAAAATAAAAATAAAAATAAATAAATAAATAAAACTGAGAAAATCTGAATAAACTCAATGGATTATAAAAAAAAAAACAAAATGAAACAAAAAGCTCAGGCCAGGTATTGGTGCCTACAAGAGACTCATCTTACCTCAAAAGGTAAAAAAAGACTCACGGTGAAGGGATAGACATCTATAAAACAGGCAAATGGAATCAGAAAAAAGCAGGGGTTGCAATTTTTTTGCAGATACAATAGGATTTAAACCAACAAAGACAAGGAAAGACAAGGATGGACACTACATACATGTCAAGGGAAACACTCAAGATGAAGACACTTCAATATAACATTTATGTACCATACCTAAATGCTCCTCAATTTATAAAGTAAACACTGATGGATAAGAACAATGTGATATCTACCTGCACTATAATGGTTGGAGATTTAACACTCCTTTGTCAGTTTTGGATAGATCCTCCAAGAAGAAACTAAACAATGAAATAATGGACTTAAACTTGACCCTAGAATAAATGGACTTAACAGACATCTACAGAATATTTCATCCTAATAAAACTGAATATACTTTCTTCTAATCAGCCCATGGATCATCTTTCAAAATTGATCATACCTTAGGACACAAGTCTCATCTCAACAAATTTAAAAGATTAGAAATTATTTCTCGTATCTTCTTGGGCCATTACGGAATACAAATTGAACTCAACAGCAATAGAAATCTTCATACTCAAACAAAGTCATGGAAACTAAATAAACTTAGGCTGAATGATAGCTGGGTGAAAGATGAGATTAAGAAGGAAATCATCAAATTTTTGGAACAAAAGGGTAATGAAGACACAAATGATCAAGACCTGTTGGACACTGCACAGGCAGTCCTAAGAGGGAAATTTATAGTATTAGAAGCCTTCATCAAGAAAACAGAAAGAGGGAAAGCCAACTATCTAGTGGGTCATCTCAAGAAACTGGATAAGGAAGAACAATCCAACCCCAAACACAGCAGAAGAAAATAAATAACTAAAATTAGAGCAGAATTAAATGAAACTGAAAACAAAAGAATCATTCAGAAGATCAACGAAACAAAAAGTTTGTTCATTAAAAAGATTAATAAAATTGATAAACCGTTGGCTAGCTTAATCAGAAACAGAAAAGTAAAATCTCTAATAACATCAATCAGAAACAATCAGGGAGAAATAACAACAGATACCACAGAAATTAGAAAAATTCTCAATGATTAGAACAAAAAACTCTATTCTCAGAAATACAATCTGGAGGAAATGGACCAATACTTGGAAAAATGCCACCTTCCTTTACTCAACTGAAAAGAATTAGAAATTTTGAATAGACCTATATCAAGCACTGAAATAGCATCAACTATACAAAATCTCCCCCAAAAGAAAAGTGCTGGACCAGACACATTATATGAAGCAAATATCACCTTAATTACCAAACAAGGAAAGGACCCAACAAAAAAGAAAATTATAGATCAATATCATTAATGAATATTGATGCACAAATATACAAGATTCTAGCAAATAGAATTCAACAGTACATAAAAAAATTATACATCATGATCAAGTTGGCTTTATTCCAAGGTTGCAAGTTTGGCTCAACATACATATATCTATAAATATAATACACCACATAAATAAAATAAAAAACAAAGACCACATGATTCTATCAATTGATGTAGAAAAAGGTTTTGATAGTATCCAGTATTCTTTCATGATTAAAGCACTAAAGAAAATAGGCTTAGTTGGGACATTTGTTAAACTGATAGAGGCCATCCACAGCAAACCCACAGCCAATATCATATTGAATGGAGTAAAATTGCAAACATTTCCACTCAGATCTGGATGCTCATTGTCGCTACTGCTATTCAACATAGTAATGGAAGATCTAGCCATTGCAGTCAGTCAAGAGAAGGGGATCAAGGGTATAAAAATGGGGTCAGATGAGGTCAAACTCTTCCTCTTCAAGGACTCAAGCTACCAAGCTTTTAGAAGTGATCAAGGAATATAGCAGTGTGTCAGGTTACAAAATCAATACTTAAAAATCAGTAGCTTTTATATATGCCCACAACAGTCAAGCTGAAAATATAGTTAGAGACTCTATTCCTTTTACAGTAGTGCCAAAGAAGATGAAATATGAGGAATTTATCTACAAAGAAAGTGAAAGATCTCTATAATGAGAACTATGAAACCCCAAGAAAAGAAATAGCTGAATATGTTAACAAACGGAAAAACATACCATGCCCATAGCTTGGAAGAATCAACATTGTTAAAATGTCCATATTACCCAAAGCAATCTACAGATTTAATGCAATCTCTATCAAAGCACCAATGTTATACTTTTAAGAACTTGCAAAAGTAGTACTTCATTTTATATGGAATCAGAAAAAACTTTGAATAGCCAATACATTACTTAGAAATAAAAGCAAATCAAGAGGCATCATGTTACCAGACTTCAGATTATATTATAAATCTATCGTGATCAAAACAGCATGGTACTGGCACAAAAATAGAGATGTAGATATGTAGAACAGGATAGGGAACCTAGAGATGAACCCAAGCACATATTGTCATTTGATCTTAAGCCTAACAAAAACATACTCTGGGGGAAATAATCCCTATTTAACAAATGGTTCTAGGAGAATTGGCTGGTGACATGTAGAAGACTGAAACTGGACCTTCACCTTTCATCACTAACAAAAATTGATTCTTGCTGGATAAAAGATTTAAACTTAAGACATGAAACTATAAAAATAATGGAACAGAGTGCAGGGAAATCACTTGAAGATATTGCCCTGGGAAAATATTTTATGAGGAGGACCCCCCCCCCCGGCAATTGAAGCAACACCACAAATATATTACTAGGATCTGATCAAGCTTCTGCACAGTTAAGGGCACTGTAAGTAAAGCAAACAGGCAGCCTTCATAATGGGAGAAGATTTTTGCAGGTTATGTTTCCAACAAAAGTCTGATAACTAGAATCCATAGAGAACTCATCAAAAAGAAGAGAACAAACAACTCTATTTTTTTGTGGGCAAGGGACTTGAACAGAAACTTCTCTGAAGATGACAAGTGTGTGGTCTATAAACACATGAAAAATGATCATCATCTTTAATCATCACAGAAATGCAAATCAAAACCACTTTCATATATCACCTAACCCCAGTGAGATTAGCCCACATTACTAATCCCAAAACTGTAGATGGTGGTGTGGATGCGGTGAGAAAGGAACACTTGTACACTGCTAGTGGGACTGCAAACTAATTGAGCCTTTTTGGAAAGAAGTATGGAGAATTCTCAAGAAACTAAAAATTGACCTACTTTTGATCTTGCAATATCATTATGAGGTATCTACCCAGATGAACAAAAATCATTTTACAACAAAGACATTTGTATCAAAATATTTATTGCATTCCAATTCACAATAGCCATGTCGTGGAAGCAGCCTAAATGTCCATTAACCCATGAGTGGATAAACAAATTGTGGTAGATGTATACCATGGAATACTATGCAGCCATAAAGAAGAGGGAGACTTTACATCTTTTATGTTTACCTGGATGGAGCTGGAACATATTCGTCCTAAGAAAGTATCTCAAAAATGGAAAAAAAAAATCCAATGTACTCAATACTATTATGAACCCAATATAGATATACTTACATATTCAAACAAATGATAAAACACAGAGATAGTCCAGAAAGAGGGGAAAAGGGGAGGTGAGTGGAGGGAGGGTATTTTGTGGGATTTCACCTAATGTACACAATGCAAGGGTACATGTCAAAACAAGTAAGAGTATATTGTAAAAGTCTTACCACAAAAATAAGTAAGTGAGGGGATGGTTATGTTAATTAGTTTGATTTAAACATTCCACATTGTATATCAAATCATCAGATTGTATCCCATAAATATGTACAGTTATGATTTAATAAAAATTAAGTTAAAAAAATATGTTCCTGCCTAATGTACAAAGGACCAGAATGGGAGTCTTCTTAGGGAAAGCTTGCAAGGATTATATAAGGATCTGGGAGACCAGGAAATTAGGAGTGCTGTAAAGCTTTCTTGGGGTGATGGGATGAGTAGGAGAGAAAGCTTAGAGTATGGCTTTGGGATTCTAAAGACTTTGGAGGTTGTTTTGTTTGAAGTCAAAGGTTTTGTCTTTTGTTTATAAGCCCCTTGACCAATGAGCTGGAGAATTCAAGGAGAGGCCCAGAAGTGAGAAAGTAGGAGAAGCTACTTCAGATTGGTTAAAGGGAGAAGATGCAAAGGAGGCCCAGATAGTCCTGGTCAGGTTACCCAAGGGAAGTAGGAGTCAGGGTTTGGAATAGAGTTTCTCTTTCTGGTGTAAATAACTGAGCTGACTTTTCCTTATGCATTCTCTAGTAGGATTTTAGAGTAAGAAACCACAAATAATCCTAAGTTTTTATATTATTTTGACTAAGAATAACAAACATTTATTGAATACTCAGGGGTATACATTATCACTTTTAATGTTAGCACCACAACAGGGTAGATAGTATTATTATCTTAATTGAAAAAATTGAGTATTTGAGAGTATAAGCAATTCCCAATAGTGCATGGATCTGAAAAGAAGTAGTCTGATTCTTAGTCACATGAACCACCCTCTTACTGCCAACTGGGAAAATCAGATATTCAGACATGAAGCTCTCTTAACAATATTCCTGGATATCACCACCCTTTCTTTACAAAGTTCTGCTTAGGGAAATAACTTCCTATGTCTCATCATTTATAGTTTACACACTGTTTTCCATAAGGTGTTTTGATCTCCTTTTATTACATAAAATACTCTCAACCTGGGTAAGACAGGTTATGAAGCTAGTTTTGCAACTGAGAGACTGAAGATCACAAGTCATCTTGTGGAATTTCTATCCAAGGTCATGTACCTATTAAATACAAGAGCTGGCACATAAGTGAGGTCTTTTCACTAACACCCATGTTTGTTCCACTTGCCACGTGCCCTTTACTGTGCCCTGCCCTAGCTGCTTTAAGATGTACTACCTTGTTTATTGTCATGTATTTGTATGATTATCATAGGCTTTACACATTTTTATGTGACAATAATTTATTCATTCCTTTCTTTTCCAACCTGCTTATTCGAGGTCCCTGGTGGCCAGAGCCTATCCTGGAGGCTCAGGGTGCAAGGCAGGAACTACCCTGGACAGGATGCCATCGCATCACAAGACACACACCCACATTGGGATCATGTAGACACGCCCATTCACTTAATGTGCACGTCTTTGGTTTGGGGTGTGAGAGGAACTGGAGGGCCCAGAAAAAACCCTTGCAAACTCCACACAGATAGTAGACTCAACCAGGACTGAATTGTCATCAAAACAACATTGAATGAAGCAGTGCTGTTTGAGGACCTGCTATGTTTCACTGGTGATGTTCCACGTCCAGTATCTAAAAGATTCTACTCATTCACCTGTTTATAAGGCTCACTTACCTGAAACAGCTGGTTCTGTCTGAAATTATTGACATTGTATCCTGATTCTTGAGTTATTCTCTATAAAATTTCATCTGTATTAATAAATGTGTGTTGATATGCTTTTTAAATGTAGTCTTATAAACTTAGATTGGAGGTTCACTGCTCAAAAGGCAAACTTGAGAGGTAAGAATTAGTAGAAGGAAAGCAGGTTTATTCAAGAGCCAGAAACCTGAGGAGATAGTGGATGTTAGTCCCAAAGATCATCTCAACTTCCTTCGGTTGTCTGAAGGGTTTTTAAAGGGAAAGGGCTGGCTACATGTAGTTCAGCATGGTCAGTTATCTTGAGTAAAGGGCCATCTAACTATATTGCTGGTATCAGGTAGACTGCAACAGCATTCAACTGCTGGGCTGGGGAAGTTCAACTGCTGGGGAAGTTCAACTGCTCAGTATTTTCCTTGGGGGGAGTGAGTCCTATAATCTTGGGTCTGTAGTTAACTGCTCAAGGCTAGTTCCTGAAAGTCTTAAGTGAGCACCAAATCAGGCCTTGTAAAAGAAAGAATGATCATTTGCTTCAAAATGAAGTGAATGCTACTGTTGCATGACCGGAGATGTGAGGGGACAGCAAATGAAGTGACTGTTACTGTTGCATGACCAGAGATGCTAGGGGACATCAGCTTTGCCTTGGGTGGAAGCTTGCTTCTGTAATGTGAAAAGGTGCAAGAAGCAGACTACAGCTCAAGATGGCATGTAGCAAAACATCTTTATTTCTGGTCACCTTTTATACACTGGTGGTCACGTACACACCTAATCAATGATCTAAAACATTTACCATTATCTAACTTTTTCTATTTAATTCTAAACCTAAGTGGTGACATCAAGTCTGGACAACAACAAATGTTTTTCTGCTTTACATTCTCTCTAAAACATGCATCATCCGTTTGTGCAAAAAATCTAAATAAAAATCTAAAGCTGCAGGGGAACTTATTCTTTTCAGTTTCCTATGTGCCCATTAAGTTAACCTCTAATGGATTTTATGACTTTGTTTATCTGCATTACTGAGACCTTTAGGCTGTTAAGACAATATGTATTCAACACATCTCTGGGCTGTATCACCAAGCGGGGGGCTCTCAACCTCTGACCTTCTTGGGCTTAACAGCTGTATGAGTTCAGAGTTTCTGTTTCTCAGCTTTTACCTCCAATAAACAGCCTCTGTGTATGCCTCAGGGCAGCCCAGCTCTCTTGCTTTTTCTGCATTAGAAAAAGTCATGTTAACCTATTCTTTTCCAGTCTCAATGGAGCACACGTGGATATTTTTACCCCACAGTTATAGTCTCATGTTATTTAAATATTTGGGATCTATACCTTAGAGATATGACTGGGCTCTCTTGATAACCTGAATTATTTATCTAATTGCTAAAACACAAAGCATAATATAGTCCAGGAAGAGGAAAATTCTATGTTTATGAGACTATATTAACCTCTTTTGTATTTTTGTATGTACACATATATAAATTTGGATAATGTTAATATGAAGTATTTAAGCAGTTTGTGTTTTGTACATTTTTTGCATATAACCTCATTTAATCTCCACAACAAACATGTGAGATAGACATTATCCTTACTTAAAGATGACAAAATTGGTAGTCAGAATGGCTATATGAATTTCTCATGGTCAGTTAGAAAATAACAGATCTAGATTTTGATCATAGTATTTCTAACTTCAAGTTCAGAGTTCTTTTCATGTCCTCTCGCCTGAAGCAAATATATATGCAGTCAGGCAGCAAGGACCTGGTGTGCTGCGTCGGTCTTATCACCTGTATTGACAAATAACCTGACACAGTTCTTCCCTGAATGATTCAGTCAGCAGACAGCCCATGGTGGCTGCATGAGAGTCCATGAAAGCACCAAGTTGAGGAAGACATGAGTCTTTCCTTCAAGTTAGGCAGATATTAGTTGGTAAGTCATGAGTGGGTGGGCTGCTCTGCTTCAAAAAGTAGGGTTGCCAGAGCAGATTAAGGGCTCGCAAAAAGCTTCTTAGAAGGGATTGTGTATAAGATATGTGAAATGGGCAGATTCGTCATGGTAATGAGTCAGAGGAAAGCTGTTCCAAGCAGAAATACAAGTGACTGAAAACTGACATGAGGAGGAATATGGTGGGGCAGAGGAAACGTCAATAATCTGTACAACTGGAATACGGGATGAGTGGGAAGTATCTAGCAAGTTAACAGCCTGACTATGAACTGCTCTTTGTGTTGAGGATTTTAGATTTTATGCTATAGGTAGGATTGTTGAAAAAGGATGTGAGCAGTGAGCAAAATGATCAAACTTCTGTGTTAGAATAATCTGTCTCAAAACAGCCTAAAGCAAGGGTTACAGGGCAGTGCGAGTGGCACAGTGAGTTATGGCAGCAAGCTCTAAGAATAGCTACCTGACAAGTGGTGGCCCTGCTCCTGAGTCAGGAGGCACAGGACACTGAGGAGGGACAGGGACTTATTTAGAAGATTAATCTGTATCTTAAAAGGTCAAGGATATCTCATCCGTTGTGATAGGAGAGAAGGCAAACAATTGTGAAATTCTGTCTGGAAGTCCTCTGCTAATCTGCTCAGCTGTGAAGAGAGCGAGTAAGAGAAGGGGGCCTTTGTGTGGATAGCCAGCAAAGGGAAAGAGCTAATGAGAGATGTGGAGAGGATTCACTGAGGTGAGGCAGAGGCAACTGCCCGTGTGGAGGGAAGTGCAGGCTGTGACAACTGAAAGCTTATTCAGAGACTACAGATGTTATAAATACACTTTAAAAGCATTAGAGAGGTTTGAAAAGTTCTTCTGTATGGCTTGCTTTGCTGAATATTATGAACACAAAACTGTTCTTCCTTTTGTAGTTCCTCCTATAGATTGCTTTTTTTGGTCACTACCATAGGTAAAATTGAGAACTTTGAATCAGACAGAGTCTATTTCAAATCTCTAAGCCTCCATTACCATATATATAATATTAGAAGAATTTTACCAATCTAAGTTGTGATTACTAAAAGATAATGAAAATAATTAAGAATAATACTTGGTAAATAATAATTGCTTAATAAGAACTAGTAATACTACCACCACTATAATTAGTTCTTAATAAGAACTAGTCTTACTACCACCACTGTAACTAGCTCTTAATAAAAACTAGTAATACTACCAGCCACTAGTAATACTATCACCATTATAACTAGTTCTTAATAAGAACTAGTCATACTACCACCACTAGTAATATTATTACCACTATCATAACCGCTGTCCCCATCACAGTACAGAGGACATTTTACCAGTCCTTGGGGCACATTTTGAATTCTACAAGTTCTACAAGTTGGAAATCATTCAATTTAGCCATTTTTTTCTTCTAATACCAGGTGACCCTGCAACATTTGAAAAGCAAGAAGATCCTAGATTTTGCAGCAAATGTATGGCTGTCTCGGATTCAAGAAGAAGGGGACATTGTCTGTGAGCTTCCTGTAGTAAAAGGAGGACAGGCTATTTTTCCATGTGTGTTATTAATCTTCAACATCTATGTTCCATATATAATTTGGTTTATAATTGCTTACATTTACTTCTGAACTATTTAGTTATAGAATATTTTCCCATTTTTTGGAGGATGATTTTACCCTTTGAGAAGTGACTTTTTTGTGTCACAGTAGGAGTAGTAGTCAGTGGTGGGTCTGGGATTAAATGTAATCTCACAGTGGTTCTTACGGCCCAGCTACAGTCAAAGAGGCTGAGGCTGTGACAGATAAGAAATGCCTTGGCTGTGCCTCACCTAACTTTGCCTGGGGCCAGCTGACCTCCTCCTGCTCGTACCTCACTTTTGATTTATTTCCTCATCAAACCTTATATCATTTTAAACTTTAAGCATCATGGGCAATAATGTTGTCACCCTTGCCACTAAAATACTAAGCATAAAATGTCCTATGTCATACAGAGAAGAACAGTTTAAAAAAAAATCTTTTATTTTTCTTTCTGAAAGACCTATAAATCTTTTGGGCATTTGTCCCTGGTGTAATAATGCCCATTTATAATTAAAATTAACAATTGAAGGATCAAACATCTCTCCATAGAAACAGAAAGTCCAAAGTAGAGGAATTCTCATATAACGTTTTTTAGTATAGTCTGAAACCCCATGGATCTGGGTTCTGTGTATATGAATTCCAAGGTAACAGATTTCTTCTTATTTTTTCTCCACATGGCTTTGCCAGTAGTGAGATACCAGATTGATGTCTACACTGGGCAGCTGAAGCAAGCAGAGACGGAATCTGAGGTTTTCCTTTGTCTCTATGGGGAGAGAGGAGACTCTGGCCTTAGACTGCTGTACAAATCTAACATGCCAATAAAATTTCAAAGAGGACAAGTGAGTCTATGTAAATAACTTCCCAGTTTATGCAATCTATATGAAAATGACCACATATGATTTAAAATTTAAAGAGTACTTGACACTCTTCACATTTTAGTTTTAAGACATCTTTAACACAAGTTTCCTGACCTGACTCCTGATGTGCTTTATTTTAGAAGTTGTACTTGAAAGAAAAGTGGGATACACTACCAATAATAAATAATAGAACAAAGAAAAAGGCATTAAAAATTAGCACAAGTGTAAGAAAAAGAAAAAAGTGAATAGAAAAGGTAACGAAAACGTATATGAACATGTTCGGTCAGGACTGAAGCATATGAGGTATTATTCTAAAAGTTCAGAAAGTCCAGATTAAAGGAATTCTCATATAAAATATACTGTAATGTATATTTCATATAAGGATACAATGGCCTTTCTTTAAAACAACTCTAATAAAAAAAATCTTGAAGGGAGCCAACTCTATTATTTTTGTACTTATTCCTCTCATTATTTCCTTGTGTCCTTTATATTCAAGCATGAGTCTTTCTATATACAGTAGAAGCTCCATAGCTGACCATCTCCCTACAATGACCACTTCCTTAAGTTGGCCTAATTTTCATAGACTAGACACACACCACCTATACATATCAGTACAATAGACCTAGTTCCTTATGTTGCCCATGTCCATATGTTGACCCGTTTGTTACAGTCCTTTGGCTGGTCTACTTAAAGGGCTTCTACCATATTAGATGTTTGAAAAGTTGTAGCCCAGTTAATTTATAATGTTATTTTGTCATATGCGGAAAGAAGGTACCATTGGGAGGGAGTCTGAAATTAAGATTAGGAATTATGTAACTTAAAGGTATATTTTTAAGTAAGAAGACTCATTAAACCAGTTTGAGAGTGCTATTTCTCAAATTTTTTCATGATAGTTTGTGAAATAGTATTAAATATCAGCTCACTTATGCTTTTTATTTGCCACTGTAGATTCTATCAGCATGAATAGGAAAACTAGTTCTGCTTTGGGTGAGACAAAAATAAAATTCTGTTTTTCTGTTACAAGTAAATTATTAATTTGGAACAGATACAAAATTTTAGATACCATGATAATCTACTGATTGAATTTAGCCCCAAAGCATCCTGCTAGCTTTTCACCGTCTCAGACTCTTTCACCTTATCCCATCATGTAAATATTGGGGGTTCCATCTCCCTGGCTGCCCTCTGCTTTGTACATTTTACAGCACTGCTGCAAAGTGGTATCATATGTTAGGATCTCATGAGTCATCTTTACGTTTGATCTTCTTAAGTTCATGTTGTGTTTAACATTTACAAGAGAGTAAGTCCAATTGTGGACTGAAGTTAAAATTGGGTAGGAAGTATAGTTACAATCAATGTATAAAGAAGAGAAAAGGGTGGGTTGAGTGAGTGGGTCTAAATTTCAAACTTCAGTTTTCAAGTTTAGAATCAAGGTGTACAAGTACTTCTTTTCCCAGTTCATTTTTGATTTCACATTTTTTCTGTTATCTTCCTAAATGCAAGGGATATAATGGGAATGCCAGATAATTTCAAGAGTTTTGTAGTCAAGAAACTGGTAACAGTCTTGGAGTTTTGTTATCAGTATTATTTCATACCAGCCACAGCTCACTCATGAACCACTGATTGGTCTGGTTGTCATTTTCTCGACAAGGTGGTCAGTGGTGTAATCACAGGCAGGAACATGCATGACCGATGCAGTTTGAGTCTATCTTCAAACCTGAAGTTGTGTTAAGATAAAACAAATAAACAAAAAACCCCAGAAAGCTGATCCAGGCAATGTTTTCAGATTTCAAAGTATTATAATTTGGGTTTGCCCCAAAGTGGAGCATGAGACAAAGCCTTGGGTGCAGGTTATTTGTCTAGGAGATACTCCTGGAAGGCACTCGGAGAAGGAGGGCTGGGGATGGTGCAGCAGGAGGAGAAAAGCCAGTGTAAGGACATCGGTGAGCTAGCTGCTGCTGGGGCTCCTCCTTGTTACTATCCTTTAGATGAACCCAGGGGAATATCTCTCAGAATTGTCCCACCAAGGGATGCCCTCAGGCAAAGAAGTGGGAGACACAGGATTTGAGATAAAAAGTCATCAAGTCTGCCTAAACTATCTACTCAAGCAGCAGATGAACCTAGAAAGGACCCAGAGAACATGGGTGGGGCATAAATGGTACCTGCTACAATAGGTAATGTACGTCAGGAAATGTCCCTTGGAAAGGCACACTGGGAGTGCAGGATAGTGACAACGAGCTCATCCAGGCACCCCCAAGAGAGTGCACGTGCGGTCACCACATAGTGTATAGAAACATCATTACTGGACCAGCAATGGTTTTGGTCTGGCCTAAACAAGAGATTTCCACCAATAATGTGGAACCAACAGTTTAAGTGTAGTTAATATGTCTTCAAATATCAAATTGAAATTTAACCGGGCTAAAGTGGAGGCAGCTGTTTAAGACAGCCCTTCCTGTAAGCAACGCAAGCAATTTTACCTGAAGTACAATAACAGTGACCAACTATCAAGCCTCATCTCTTGGAGCCTCTCAGACTTAATTAGATTCCTGACCTTTTCCTGATTCGGGATGGCTGTTGTCAACAACAAGCTATGAGGACATGATGTGTGAAGGACTTCTTTTTATTCCAATTAGTGTAGCATTTACCTCGGGTCTGGCATGTCTCTGGAAATGCTGGTGCAGTTTTGATATGATGAACTGATTCCACTTAGGAATGAGGATCCCAGAATGTTTTTTCACAACCAACGCAAGAAGACATTCTACTTTTATTTATAGAGGCAGGTGCAGGAGAGAGATTTGTTGAAGAAAGGAGGGAAGGAGAAAGAGAGCTGGTGGGAGGGAAGTGTGCTGTGTTAGGTCACGTGGTTGTCAACCGCCCATCTAAGGAACTGCTTCTCAAGGGCAGGGGTCTAAGAGACAGAAAAGCCACAGGCCGGAAGCCTTTGTGTTAGTGTTTGTTACACTGGCTGGTACTACAAATGGAGAAGATAAAACTTCAAGAGAGAAAGAACAGCCAGAAATATATTTTTAACAGATAAAAAATACTTTGCTTATTTTTCTTCCTCTGTTGACCCCTTTGATGCCTCTGTGGTAACATCATCTCTTTTAAAGTCTTGTGTTGCTTCTGGCAATCCTGGGGCCATTATTATTACCCGCATTTGTCCTGTGCAATGCTCTAGTCATTTCTGTGGGGTTTTTCTGTCTTCTGCACCAGATTGATAAATTTCAAATAGAAGCAGTGTCACTTGGAAAACTGCAGAAGGTGCTGTTGCGCTGTGAGGCCAGTGACAGATCACAGCACTGGTACTGTGAGAAGGTCACCGTCAGCGAGCCGGGCATCTTGCCAGAGTCCGTCTTCATGTGTGAAAGGTAATGCTGGTGTCCACTGCACATCACAGGATGTGCTGCACCACCGTCGCCTCTGTGTATGTCTGTCAGGTCACGAATTTGTGTCACTCAGGATTCCACATTATGTGTCTCTCATTACTGCTTAAGTAAATAATCTTTTGCTAAGACTTTAAGGAAGTCTTGTCTTATAATTTTGCATCATCACAATGTTCTATGTGTCAAAAAAGCCTCAAAAGTTTAATGCTGAAATTGTTTTCTATATAGCGAGAATATCTGTTTAAATGTTGATTTTTTTACATTACTTAAATGGTAGTGTGATAACATTTTTGTAAGGGAATTAACTGTAGAAAATTTTACAGCGAATGTTCAGAATGGAACATGGGGAAGACAAAGATTAAATTCTAGATAAGTCTGGCTTTCCCTGGAGCCCCATACGAGTAAGTCCTAGATACAACTCTCCATTCCTGACGTGGCTGCACTGCCTTTTGGTTTGAGCCCCAGGCTCCTCCTCGCCCCCTTCTTGAGATCTCCCTGTCAGAAGACTGACACCTCCTTACTTAGGAAAGTGTCACTTATTTTCCCAGGAAGAAGCCTGGCTCTCTCGATCTCTGCTGAGCCCTGCTATCCCAGGAAAACTTTGTCTCACTAGCCGGCACTAATGGTGTTGCTGCTTGCCTGCAGTCACAGGAGGGGGATGGACCCCGGACTCAGGGATGGGTTGACAATGAGCAGGTTTCCACGTTAAAACTCCATCTAGGGTAGATGTGAGAGGGAGAAACTGAAGGCTCCATATTGGAAGTTTGAATGCAGCCTTTTTTTTCAAATAGTTGATCAGGAGGAAATAAGATAAAATGCAGCCAAAACAAGGGCATTGGGAAATTCAAATTGTGCTAGGACAATCCCAACTTTAGGCACTAAGGAAAAAGTGGAGCCAAAGGTGGTGAGGCAATCCAACTACAGTCATTGCAGGGGTGCCACTAAAAACTGCAGACACCAGACACAGCTGCAGACACCTGCAGAGGGTTGGCCAGTGGGGACACCAGCGGGCCCTCCCTCCTTTTTGCCTTTTTAGTCATTAAACTCTGTCAATTCCTTGTTCAGAGTATGTGTTTAATTTATTTCTTCTTTTCTCTTACTTCTGCCTCTGTGCTGGTCAGTGCCCTTGTTTCTTTAAGACTAACTCATAACAGCAGCCTGCTGATGTCTCTGGAGTCTGTCTTCTGCAGCCTGTCTGCTCACCAGTTTCAAGCTGGCATCATTCTGACTTCACTTTATCTTTTCTTCTCTCTCTCTCTCTCTCTTTTTTTTTTTTTTGGTTGGGGCTGGGTTTGATCCTGCTCCCCTCAGTATATGGGGCCGGGGTCCAACTCCTTGAGCCACAGATGCCACCCTTTTCTTCTCATTTTGCCTTTATTTTCTTTTGAATTTTATTCTTTAATATTCTCTTATATAGTTTGCCCTAACATTTGTAAAGAAAATATGAGGAAAATTTTTGTTCTAAAAAACTATATTTTAATTACATTACTCCCCTATTTAAAACTCTTCAATAATCCTCATTGTCTACAAAAAAGTAAAATTAAACAAACAAAAAAAAAGCCTTCATGATCTTCTATTCAAAGGTCTATATGAGGGGTCCTCAAACTTTTTAAACAGTGGGCCAGTTCGTTGTCCCTCAAACCATTGGTGGGCTGGACTATATTAAAAAAAAAAATCTTTAAACAAATTCCTGTGCACACTGCACATATCTTATTTTTAAGTAAAAAAACAAAACGGGAAAAAATACAATATTTAAAATGAAGAACAAATAAAGTTAAATCAACAAACTTATCAGTATTTCAAAGGGAACTATGGGCCTGCTTTTGGCTAATGAGATGGTCAATGTCCAGTTCCATATTTGTCACTGCTAGTCGTAACAAGTGATGCAAGTGTGCATCAGTTAGTCGAGATCTGGTTGGAGATTTCAGATGTTTCATTCTGGAAA